>RQJG01010857.1:0-22119 GCA_009756435.1 Chionodraco myersi | reverse complement strand
AATGTGATAACTTTGGTGATCCCTTCACTTCCAATTTAGTGCCAGCATCAGGTCCACATTTAAATGTAATCGGCTGGGTGACATGCTGTTTGATACTCATAGTACCTGTCACTGTAAATAGAGTTTGTAAACTGTACCCTGTACATTATGTTGTATGTCATCCTTATTGTTGTTCTGTTGTTTTTATGTTACATGTGTAACTAATGTCCTGAAGGTCACCCTTTGTTTTATGACCAAATATTTTTAGAGCATTTTCTTCAACCTCAATAGTTATTTATTTGGTGCTAATTAGTAAATGGTGAGGTGATAGTAAGGTAATGCTTTATCCATTTAATGGTATATATGTGGATGCAGCTGAGTGCAAATCGTATCCCTGTTACTGTTCCGACTGTTCATTTTAACCAGTTAATAGACCAAACTACATAATGTAAACTGTTTTGAAGCCTAACATACTTTGTTGGGATGTGTGTTTCGTCTGTGTTTATATCCCTTGTTCGTTAGTATGTAATGAGCTATTCAGCTAAACAACATCATTCCGGAAAGACGTTTCCCGGCAATGCAATTAGGCATGGTGTATTGATCGAAATACCAAATTGTCAGGGTAACAAGGGAGCTAGTTAGCACTCTTTTTCTTTGTCTAAATTGAGACTGAAAGGGGAGGGCGGGAGAGAGGGAGACAAATGGAGAATAAAACCCAGAGGCAGTTGTTGATCCACCAAGCAAATCCAATACTGCCCTGGTAAAGTAAAGAAGGCTAACCTCAATAACATCATCCCCATCTATGTGCTGAGCTATTTGGTGAAATGTATTGTCAACGGTGCTTCATAGCTGATAACACAATCGAGTAGAATACAGTTCATGGTGGGGTTACAGTGATTATAAGCAGTGAAGTATTGTAAAATGCATGATGTTTTAAACCTGATGATGCAAGACCCGGCAATGATGTGTCTGTCAGATGCATTAGCTGCTGATGTCAGCAACTCGGGTTGTGTGCTCGCTCAAGGGTGAAAGCCTTGCTAACAATTAGCATACTATACAACACTGGTATATCTGATTTTGCATACAAATTCATACCGTGTGGTTTATTGCCACTATGTAGGATTTCTTTTGGCAGGTTTTACAATAGAAAATAACCGCTTAATGGCCTTTGCGAGAAAGAACATCTCAAAATCACACGTTTCATGATTTGAGCGTTAACCTTGAATTATTTGTGAAGGTTCTTACAGTGCTACAGTAGTTTATATGTAAATATCAGCACCAAGTGTGTGTGCGTGTGTTTTTATGATGTCAAATCAAGCCTGGCTGATCTCTGGGGGAATCCGCTGGCTGTATGGCTCCAGGTGATTATTGCACTCACACACATACATGTATGAAGGTGAAATTAGCCATTGCACCATCAGTATGGCTATTACCAAAACCTCTGTATCAGCGACATGAGGAAAAGTATGTGGGTGTGTGTGTGTGTGCGCGCGTGTATTGGGATCGGGATTGCACTGGGGCCATATATTCCCACTGGTGCTGACTGGGATAGTTCTTGGATAGATGGACAGGCGTGTGTTTCCATACATGCCTGCTTGTTTGCCTCTCTGTGTTTTGACTGTCTCCGCCTGCTACACGCCTGTAAATCTTCATATCTGCATGACATTCTTTTTGTGACTCTATTAGGTCTCCCTGTCTGGCTTCGTGCTCTGTCGAAGTCTGCTGCTCTTTACGGTCTCGTTGTCTACGCCACCGTCACTGTGTCAGTCTAAAGTCAGGTATCCCAGGGCGTGATAAAGTAATTTTCTATTGAAGAGGTGTCAGTGGTCCACGCGTCCCCAGGGTCATTTGAAAATTCATTGCAGGGGTGTCTCTTTAATCATTATGAGTGACCTTCAGCAGAACCTTAGCTGTCAGTTTAGGCGTGATAGTGTGGGTGTCTGTGAATCTATGGGTCTTTGTGTAAGTATGTCAGAATGTAGGCGTGTCTGTGTGGGTGTGCTTTTCTCTATCTGTATGCATTTGTAGTTATGCACATCTACACCGGTCTGCTTTGCTTGTTTGTTATATGTGGGCTGATTATGACATTTATGCTATTTGTATTTCTTAAGATGCAGGTTATCGTAGGAGTTGTGCAGGAAAGGAGGTGCAGGAAGTACTTTGCAGTCAAAAGATGGTGCTGATGCAGTATTTAGTGGGCTGGTTGTTTAAAATGGAAGTGCTGTTTTAAAGCAGGCTTCACCTTTTATATTGTTTTGGTGTTTTTTCCAAGAAGGAATCATCTCTGAGTTGAAATATGAACTGCTTCTCTTTGCTTTCCTACTGCAAAAATACCCTTAAGAGCAATTCCCTTTCATTACAATCTCAATTACAATACATATTTTTGAAATTGCAATGTGTTTGTCGTTGTTTTTTTCTTTTTAATCATCTTATAAATGGATTTTGGGAGTGTAAAAGTCCACTTTCCGTTTGATAGTTGTTATCAAAGTTGATATTGTTATTGATAGAAATGATCCTTTTCCACTTTAATAGCAAATATAGATTGTCTTTATATTCTCCTTATGTCCAGGTCCTGGCCTCCTGGCTGTCAAAACGTAATGTTTTAAATCACTTTTGTGAGCTCAAGGTGCATATGGCCAGATAAAACTACTCGCTTTCTTTTTCCTCCGCGTAGCAGCCACCCTCTACACCCATTAAACTGTAACAGGGGGTATGACCCAGACCAAATAAGCTGCTGGTAAATAGCCTTATCCATTCTGCTACTGATCCAAGAAGGCTGCCATGAGAGGGCCGTGTGATGTCAAGTGGCTGGCAAGGACACACGTTTACACACATATACACACACAGACACACACTAGCAGTCTGGCAGGTCTTTGTGTAGCGCTGGAGATAACTCAACACACACATTGGCACTTGCTCTCACTGTCTCGCGCACACAGTATCTTTCTCCTTCATACGACGGCAGCCACAGGGACGTATTTGTCACTTGCCCAGATGTTTTTCCAAGGTCCTTTATTCGAAGCAGTCAATCATATGAGCAGAAATGCCCCTAATGTGAAGTCCCTGTGGTGCAATGGCCGTGTGGGTGTGTTAAAGTTTGTGTGTGTGCACCCATGCATGTGTGTGGAAGGTCCGTCAAGGTGAGATGAACGTGCATTTGACCTGAGACACAGGGGGGTAATATATTTATAACAACGACAATACAGCATACACACTCATACAGTTGCTATTTCTCCGGCTTAATGAGGTCTGTCACTCCGAAACACACACACATATATACACACACGTTTTAAGTGACTTGGGCGGGCACACACTCTCTGTTGCTATTTCCTTCATGAAATCAAGCATCTTGAATGCTCACAAACCCATTTCCAGTGATGAAATAATGTGCAATGACTTAATGAAAATGCATGTGAGTTAATGCATAGAAGAATATGTCAAAATCACGGCTAACATGTCAGATCTGTAAATAAAAAACGTTGGTCATGTTATGGTGAGATCATATTTTTCTATTTTATGAATGCAAAAGAAACAAAAAATCTGCAAAAACTGAGAATAAAGGTGGAAAGCACTTCCCTGTCAAACCCTGCATGCATGATGTGCCACATTTGGAGGTTGTTAGCCCCCTCAACCTTGCTCCATAATGAAGAGGTGCTGCCTGCCCACTGGGCTGTCTCGTCTGATCATTATTTTGACATTACCCACTGAGAGCTGGAAGGGAATTATCCTCAGCAGTATCTACCTGCCATACAGTACATTCCACATAATCAGCCTCGCTATGCATGGGTTCATTTGTGCACGAGTACAAAGTGTGTGTGCATGTGGAGCAGTGTTGGGAATAGCATGTTACAAATGGACTACAATCACTTTTGTTGAAATAAATCAGAGCAGTTACTTTTTAAATTGTGAAACTCAACACTTAAATCTGGAGGGTTTTTCAAAGAGGCCCTTTTATGCTTTTGGGGGTTTTCCCTTTCCTGCAGTGTGTATATATTTGCGAGCATTTAAATGGTCTGCTAAGGCTGAAATCCCAAAGTTCACCCCAGAGGGAGTTTCTCTCCTACACAGCCCCCCACCCCCCTGCCTGAATCGCCTCAATTTGACTCCTTTGTTTACTTCCATAACATACTGACATCATTATGTAACATTCATGCTTCTATTGGCAAGCGCTCCAACATATTGTGCATTATAAGCCACTGGGCGGGACATTACTAAGCGGTCAACCAATCACAACCGAGCCGGCCAGCTAACCAATCAGAGCAGACTGGGCTCTGGTTTCAGACAGAGGGTGAAAAGAGGTGCTTCATGCAGCGTGAGAAAAATAAAGCATTAAAGCATGAAAACATGTGACAGCAGAGGCACAAAATACAATTATAAAAACTGGAAATTAGCACAATAGGGCCCCTTTTAAGCATATCCTTGCTCTCATCCAAATTAACTGCTACTTTCCACATGCAAAGCCCCAGAACTTTGTTTACCAAACATTTGTTATCCCTCCCAATGATGCTTGCACAGTGCACCTACTCATTATTCTGGCTGGGTTTAGCACGTCACATGCAGTAATGCAAAGCAGCAGCAACCCTCTCTGTAAGCACCCCGAGAGAGAGTACTGCCAGATGTTTCTCAGTTTGAACATGTCACAACATCTTTGGTTTGCGAAGCTGAAAATCTCTTTTTTTCTTTTGTAGAATTTAATTATTCTATGCAGTTTATGTAATAAATCTATGGATCTTTTTGGGAGCTTGAAATCTCCATAAATATGTTCAATTAACCCCATTTTTCCAGTTTAGATAAGTTCAGTGAATTGCTGTGAATAGTAATTAGGTTAATTTCTGTTTATTAAAATTCAATCAGTTCCAATCAGTAAATAACAAAGCCTTTGATCCCAGAAAATGTTGAACTTAAAATTCGAATTTAAATAGAGTACAATAATATGAGGTAGAAAATCTATACCTTTTATGTTAAAATGCAATAACACAGAAAACAGGAAGCATCATTCTGAAGAACTTGATATGAGAATTTGTGGTTTTCCTCAGATATGTATAAAGTGGAGTTAATGAGTGTCTGGGGGACCGTGACAAACACTCCATTTATCTTAATATTCGCTGCGCTCTGCATAGACAAAATAATGACTGCAATGCATCACCTGGATATTGTATTTCAATGAAAAAAAAGCGTGTGGATGTATGTGTATGTGTTTGAAAATGTTCTTTCTCAGTCAGTCTTCATGTATGTATGTCGCACTGTTGTATGAAACCTGCTCTATCATATCATATATGTGCAATGCATCATATATGTGTAATGAAGAGACTCGTAGTCCAACACTGTCTCCTTGGAATTCCTTGCAATTAATTTAAATTGTGTGTTACATTCTATGGCCAATGCACATTATTGGCCAATGCAGAGCGTTTTGTGATACTCATGTAGCCCAGTCAATGAGTGCAATAACTCTACAAATAAGTATTTGAGCAGCACATATTAAATTCCATTAACCTCCATTACTTTGGGATGGCAGGAAACCTCGTAAAGAAAATCATTTTGAATCCAAAAACTAAATAATATGTGTGCATAAAGACACTTTGTATCCCACCAATTTAGCAATGAAAGGTTGACAAAAGCATGAATATCTGATCTGCTGAACCAGAGATATCTTGTCTTTTTTATTTCACAAATTCTTCTTTCTTGTGATAACTTGACACGTAGATAACCTCCATTGCAACTCAATCGCTAAAACTTTGGTTAGAGATTTAGTCGTGTTATTCTAGTAGCGCTAATGTTAGCTTTAGCTGCTACTAGGAGCATGCTACAGATGTCAGATTAGCTCACTTCTTTCATTGTCCGACCGGCCCACTTCGGTACCGGCCCACCGAGATAACTCCTGGTATTCCCAATGGCCAGTCCGCCCCTGATCAGCCTTGACACAGATACCTATGCAGCATTTAAACGCTTGGTACTACTATGGTACAGTATACCATGGTTAATACTATAGTTTACCGTGGTAACATTTATTATGGGTTAACACGTCTTTTTCCATGCAGTAGTACCCGTGAGTGTGGCAAATCTGTGGATTTTCCAAACAAACAAATATGAACAAATATATATTCAGCTAATGCAAAATAGTTTAGTATGAACATAAATCTCTGAAAGATATATGCTCAATTTGCCCTTTGCTTCAGAAGTAGTGCTCAATACCGTGTATAATCAGTCATTATTAAGTCATGTTTCTTATATTAGCCTACTATTGATTTTGTCCCACAGCAGAGTGAATCACCATCGGCCAACTAAATCCACAGATAGAGATATGAGTGAAGAACACTCCCAGCAGACGATCAGTCATCATTCCACCACTGATGATGAATAACATTTCTATTCTTTGATCACCATGTGCTTTTCCCTTTAGTGACATTCCCCTCAAGGTATTTTCTTCTTCTTCTGTCCTCTCTCAGACAGGAAAATCAATGAATGTTTGAATTACATTGAATGGCTGAATTTGTTTGAATTGATAAAGACTGAATGATTGATGAATAAGGTTAAGACGATATTTCAACGGTCATCGGTCTTTATGCTTTTAACATGTGTCTGAAGTAGAGCAAAGAGAAAGTCTTGACTGCTTGACCTCATTTGGCACATCGGCTGATTTCTTCTCATGTTGTTGTGTCTTATTGCAGTCACGTTTTTAATGTGGTTATTAAATACAAGTATGTACTGCATGTGTGTGTGTGAACCATAGACTGTATATAAATGGTGTGAACCCATTTAGCTCAGTGACAGACTTTATGAAAGTGTGTGTTAAACATTCAAGTCCATTAATGGCTGGGAACTAAACAGAATCCACACACACACACACACACACACACACACACACACACACACACACACACACACACACACACAGTGCTGTATGGCTCTGATAGCTTCTATTATCTAGGTCTCCCTCCTGGCTGCACATCAAACATGGATGAGCTCCAACCATAAAAGGCTCCATTTTCCTTTGATTTATACAAGGAATAAATATCGGAAAGGTGAAAAGTCCAACCCATGCATATTTTATCAGCTCGCTGACACCAAAGGCAAGACGAAACACATTTTAACATAGAGAAAAAGTTAAAATAGTCGAGATAGATCCAAACATGGAACTGCCAATAACGAACCTCCTGACCCCATTGGCCGTAAGCCTTCAAACCTCCAACAATAACGTGTCGGTAAATAAGTACATTTAAACATTTAACAAGCAAGTTTCACTTCTTTTGATTAATTATTGAAATTGTGAAATTATTTTTTAGTTATTGAGTAAACATAGTCTGTTTTATGGTTGTTTACAAGGAGAAGAACTTATAAAACTCTAGTCTAGACAGCAATATATACAGAACATTTTAAGTTTTTCTTGAAACAACAGAGATTGCAACGTAATTTCATCCCTTGTCATGTTTTGCCAAAACGTGATGTTTATCAAACAACATTTTTTTGTTAGGTTTAAGCGAGATTGTC
This sequence comes from Chionodraco myersi, assembly GCA_009756435.1. Lineage (NCBI taxonomy): Eukaryota > Metazoa > Chordata > Actinopteri > Perciformes > Channichthyidae > Chionodraco > Chionodraco myersi. The sequence continues at coordinate 14,652 of RQJG01010857.1, read as the reverse complement.
ACTTGGTGAGGTTCAGAAGAAAATATCATGGTTTGGGTTAATAAAAGGTACAGATGTGATGTCCTCAGTAAAGCCATTGAACCTTGGTCCCTTGGGTGAAAGGCTTGTGTTGGTTTGACCCATCCCCCCCGTCTAACAATTACGTGGATGGCTTTACATCAGAGTTACTTGAAAGCCCTCATATAGGCACTAAAGGGTGCTTTGTGCCCAAGCGTCGGTGTTTGACGCCTTCGTAGTGAGACCAGGCCGGAGATGGAGCGAACAGATACAGCTTGAGCATCAAAAACCAGTCCTCAGGGCCCTGTTTGTCTTATTCCTTGTTAAAAGGCAGCAGTGATTACAGATCAGGACTCTGGAAATGATGGGCTTTATCTATGAGTCCTTATAGTGCTTCACTAATAGTTCCTATGGCAGCCAGTGGTGGGGCTTGTATGTGTGTGTGTGTGTGGCCAACCATAGATGAATAAATATTGTCAATTAAAGAGTTGCTACAGTAGCTGTGGTAGTAGATTGTAATCTGATTATCTGATAATGACGCGTCACACAATTGGAGCAAATATGTACTTTGACAATGTACACTAAAAACGATTAATTTCTTATTGTATAGTTCATCAAATAAACATATACTGTATTTGTATTGTACCATTTTAAATGTCCCTATATTTCATAAAATAACCACCAAAATGTTTTTTTTTTGTCAAATACCGTCACTACAAGTTGAATTGTGGTTAATAATGTAGCTAAATCACATGGTGTACTGGTTTTGTATTCGAAATATCATGATTATTAGTGCAATACTCATTTCTAATTAAGAAGTGCACCTTTTATATTTAAAAAATGAATCTTCTGTATTCTCGATATAGCTTACCGAATCACACAGATACCACCCACTACTGCACCACCCATGCAGACATCCTCACCTTTCTTTTGTATTTGACCCTATCCACCATTTCTGACTCCATTACCAGCATTCATCTGTACTGTACATCCATCTACCCTCTCTTCCCTTACCCCCTTTATTCCCAACCATAAATCGCTCTATACGTACCCTCACTCCCATCCCCACTTTCCCTCACTGGTGTCATCCTTCCTTCCTGTCCCCACTCCCCATTTTCTCCCCTACCCCTTTCTTTCTCCCTCCATCCATCCATCCCATCTGAATTATGCAGTGGCCACGCAGCTGCAGTGCCATTGTCCTCGCTTCAATGTTAATGTTGTGTCCTTGTCACAATTATTGGGTCACTATCATCCATCACAGCTAATCATTGTCATACAGATACATGGACAAACAAAGCACCTTACGGAGAACAAAGGCGCACAAGTAGAGAACAAAGGCGCACATGGAAAAGAGAAACATGTTGCGGTTTATGCCGCTCGTGTTAAATTCAATCTGGTGCTTTGAAGAGGCAAAAACAGGCACTTTATTTTTGTCAATGATATCGATGCCATATGCAAAATGTATCGTAGATGTTAATGCTAATACACACTTTTGTTTGTGTCTCCAGGGATTTTAGTTAACTTGGGGTGAGATCACAGAAATCCACAAAAATAAAGCTGTGTAGACATTTTTGGTTTTATGTGTTTTAAGATATTAAACAAAGGATGGCTGGAGCAAAGTGCAGCTTAGATCATTATATAATTAATTTCTTTAAAATTTGAATTGCAATTTGTCAACCCAGTACCGTTTTTGGGGCTGGCGACATTACCGTCAGAGCATCAGCAGGAAAAACTATAGCCGAGGTACACTCTGTTTACTATAAAAAAGAATGTTAACCGGCCAACATTACATTTTTGTGTCTGTATACTAACAATATATTATATATGATGTATAGTTCCCAATAAAAAGTAATGTCAAAGGAAGGTCTTGTAGTTGGTAACCCTAGATTTGCGGAAGGTCTTGCAAGACCATAGCTGCCCGATGACCAAGGGTCAATGCCTTATTTTGCAAATTGAGGGTTTCTATCTATCCACAAACATCCATGGCATGTACACTACTTTCCTGTCTGGAGATAACTATGCTATAGTGTGCCCACTCAAATGTATTGCGTGCATATGGAAAGTTCTTTGTGTACGTTGTCAGAATTTGTAACGCAAACGCTTAACATACGTGATGCGAATGTGACAAGCAAATTGTTAAAAGCAAGTTTATCTCCAGCTTTACAATCCCACAATTGAATGTACATTATATAAATGCTTAAATCCCTGTTATGTTACATTTCATACTTCTGCAATAGTTGGAGATTACCCAAAATACTGTAAGTGCACACAATCTAAAGCTCCCTATTGAGTTCAGTGAGTATTACCTATAGAAAGTAGTGACTCAGTGAATGAGGGAGAGATAACTTTACCAACCTGCATAATAACATAACATTAGGAATAAGTTGAAAAAGTATATTTTGGCCATCCGGGGGAATTGACAGTCACATTTTTTTTAGATTTCTCTCTCAATTGGAATATTTACATTCCTGTGTGAGTATAATAACAATACAGATGAGTATCTAGTCTCAAATGACTCTCTTTTTGTCCTGAAATAATAAACAGTCCGTGGCTCCACAAACAATCATGGATTCAGCTTCCATCCCCACAGTGATGACTGGCAGGTCACTTGTTTTTGGTTTACTTTTAGTTAGTCTGCTTTCCCCTAAGACACACTGACTTTCCCCAGAGCCACCAAGAGCAGTTTGTAAAAGAATGCAAAATCAGTTTTCTTGCTGTCGGCAACAACAGTCTCATTTTATTGAGTTATCGTCACAGTTTAATTTGTTGTGTAAGTCCTCGTTTAATTCAATAATTGTCCCTTCCTTTCAGTTGTGATCCGCCCTGTGGTTTGGCTTTGCTTCAGACTCATGCATCTAAAGAATGGCGTATGTGTTTGATGGAGGATGCATCTTTTGTGGGATCATCTGTTTGATTTTCATCAAACAAACACTTTCCAGTGAAGGACTCTGTGGTGGCGGGGGGTTGAAGGTTTAGGGCTAATGTGGATTAGGTTAAACAGACCCATTAAAACATGAAAGCTTGTTGATAGCTGATGTGGGAGTATCAGACATCTCCTCTTAGAGACCAGAGGCTTTAGGGTATCGAGCCTGTGCGCGCGAGCATGTGGAAATAAATCGATAGCGATGAGAGAAGGCTGGTTTCTATTACCCGTTTAATTAACCTCCATCAAACAAACATGATAGCACCTTGAAATCACTTAGGTCGTGGTCCTTCACATATACACACACCTTTAAACACACACACAGGGAGTACGGGAGGGAGATTTCACAAGGGTCACTTTTACTTTATATGTAAAATAAAGGTGAATCAAGGTCACCAAAGCAGATAAGAACACAAATGCATTGAGAAAGATAGCAGGCTCTTTAATTAACCTTGTTCTATGACCTTTGAGAATTTAAAAAAAGGTAACAAATGAGGCCAATTAGGTGGGATTAAAGTTTGATTTATCTCATTTAAGTCTATACTAATGACCATTTTAATTTCCATTTGTTTGGGTAATGAAATATTGTGCTGCCATTGCCATTGGCACAGAGTGTGGCACACATCATTGTTTCTGTCTGTTACAAAGCTTCTGGGCAGCTTTTGTCTACTGTCACAATCTGACTAGTCGTATAACAAAAATATTCTGGTTGAAATCAAAATGTTTAACTTTTATGCAGATGATGACTTGTCAACGCCGAACCAAAACAAGCTTCAGCTGGGAAAGAGCAACATGGCCGCCGTCAGCGACTAACAGACAGCTGTGAGGTGTGCGTGTGTGTGTGTGTGCGTGCGTAATGCGTCGTGCGCGGTGTGTGCTGTGTGGTTGCTGTGTTGTGTGTGTGTCCTCAGTTCTTCACTCTCTCTTCTGGATGATTCACAGAAGACGGCCGATCTGCAGTTGAAATCTGTTGGTGAATTACTTCCGGGTGTACAATTCTCCGTTATCCAATGGGAATGGACGCTCACATTGCCTTTCAGGGCAGCCGACACAAACGAATGCCGTGCTTCCATGAGCGTCAAATCCCGCCGCAGATGGGAATACATTGCAATCAGTTGAAAGCTATTTGCGTCCCTTTATGACGCTGAAGGAGCCTAGGAGCGTCACAACTGGACGCCACGGACACTGACCAAACGTCGCTCCTGGACGCTTAGGGAGTGAGAGTGTGTTGACAAAACTCACACGTTTCTACAAACTGAAGGAAATCGCTGCTGCACAGAACCAGAACATTCAGAGGTCTGCTACCACACTTAAGAAGTTCTTTGCACCACATTTAAGAAAAGTGCCACTGCAGTTATTTAGTATTCACTTTGTTCCATATTTGGACTTTTAGTTCCTGTTTTTGGGTCAAAATTCCCAAAACACTGGATTCCATTTCTTACTATGCAACTATCGTTCCTGCCTTTATGTCTGTGTCGTTCAAGCTTCCCTCTTTCAGTTTGTCAAACATATTGCATTTTGCATATGAGCTAACTTTACTGTGATATCATCAGGGTTATTTTCTCTTCCATGGTCATTGGTCTGATCCCCAATTTATGTTGAACACTGAACCCCAGTTTTTCTAAATGACCCCACTCCATGGTTTTGTAGATGAATGAGAGGTTTTATATATAGAACATGTTCACATGAGAACAACTGTTGATGGTAAATGAACAAAAACACACCAGTAAAAGCATATACATTTGAATTGACAGAAATCTGGCTGCAAGTTCCATTTCTATGCGCAGTTATTCAGGAGCTTTGGGGTATCTCAGTCTTCATCTAAAAATGGAGTTCGATGGATTAGCAGATCATTACGAATTCAACCTCCATCTGCTGAAGAAGTGGAAAGCTACAGAAAAGCTACTGAGTGAAATGTTTTGTGTACTTGCATTTGAAGCTCTCACACTAATTTCCAAAAGGTTGGGAGTGAGGGACATTATATTCGGACAAATGCAAATAATATTAGATCGTGGAACAGATGTAAGGTTAGGTCTGCTTCTTCTTTTCTAATAGTAGGCTGGTTGTTATGTTTCTGACTGGCCTTCACACACAAGCTGACTGCGAGTCAGTGAGGGTCTCAGTAACAGAGCAGCAGTGTGCTGCTGGGGACAGAGCCATGTGTAGCGGCCAAAACCAGCAGCAGCCAGCCGGTGCACCGACTCCACTCCGCTCCCTGTCTCTCCTCTTCTCTCACCGCCGCCTCTGAGCGCCCCGTTGGCCGGGAGAGAGCGCTCCCCGCCCTGCGGCAGGAGGCTCGCAGCGCGTGGCGGGGAGCGGTTCCACGTTGCCGCTGTACCCTACAGGGTCACACCGAGCGGAACCGGGTTAGACCAATGTGGTTCCAGCCGGACAGAAGGACGACAATGGGAGAATGGGGATAAACAAATGACATAACAAACACACAAACTAACTAACAAACATAGAGAAGCCTGGGTTTCTCTCCGCTTAGTTATTCCTCCCGAGTTCTTCTCAGAGTTTTTTTCTTCTAAACTTTAATACCTTTGTCAGACCGGAAATGCAGAATCCCGAGTAATGTTTCTCAATTTGAATTTTATAGACTATTTGCAATGGAACGCCAGTAGGCTATGCATCTTTGAAACTCTGAATATTAACACTAAACCATGTAGCCTATGTATCTATAATTGGCAGTTAAGTGTCCCCTCATAATTATTATAGCTTTATTATGGCGAAGTGAATGATTGTATTAGGCGAGCATCGAACATGAAGCGTATAGGCTACGCCGTCTCTTATTTGTACCTTATTTGCATGCAATGTCATTGAAGTATAGGCTAGGTCTCAAAATGTGCTTTTTTGTGTCTTTAATATATGTTATGATATTTTATTTCACATGATAATATTTGATTATACCAATAACTCAACTAAATTGAGTTTAAAGACATTCAATTGTGCATTAGAACTGGTTGAAATTAATTAGCCTTTAAATATAATTTCAATATATTCGCCTTTGTTCCTGTCAGTGACGCTCAACAGAGAGTTGTCTCCCTGTTGGTATTATTATCCTCTCACTTTGATCATTCTGTTTCCCTTTTTATATCTTAAATTATGACTGAATTAATACTTACATTGTCTCTGTATAGGGATTTTAAAGGTATACTTATGAATCAGTATATTTCACTTTATCATACTTTCATCACAATATCCATATGACTCTATAGAACATGCCAGTTTGCATTTGATTACCTCTTAAAATAATCGCAATAATCCCAGAATATGTCTCTAATCCCCCAGAGTTTGTTCATGTCTGTTTTAGGCTGAAGTTAAAACACTTAATGAGATTGTATGCCAATACAACACTTGTATTAACAACATACAATTTGATTATTAGACTGTCAACACTATGACATTTCATTTAGCTGACGCTTTTATCCAATTACAAGTGCAGAACACCTTATTGATACAAAGTCAGAACAACAAGAAACATGCAGATATATTCACCTCAAATAAACAAACATGAGTGCTGTTGCATTAGTTGTTGTTTTTTAAACTTACTATATGTTTACACTTACAATATTAATATAATATACCTAGAATATCCTTGTAGGATTTAAAAGGTGTCTGTTGTACTGTAAAGGAATGATATTGTCTATAATGGCAGTGTATTCTCTATATAATATGATTGTAATATGACCGAGGTGAGTTTATAGTGATTATCTTGTTGTCATGGCAAGTTTGACCCACTGTGTGGTTCCTTTGTGTCCGGCTGTAGAGGACTCTGTGGTGCTGTGTGGGCCTCATGTGATATATGTGCATGGTGTTACAGTGTCTGTGGTTCAGAGCTGATGTGTGTGGCTGCGGAGGTTGATCTCCTCTAACGGCCCTGCAGGGAAACAGTGTCTGTGGCTTTAGAGGTGTTATGGATGTGTGGTAACTTCCACCACAGGCTATATTGCTCTTATGTTCCTCTAAAGGCGAGTATAGTGTGTCTGTGTTTCTCAGGCGACACCAACGATCACTTTTCTCTCCTTTGGGCATATCTCTCTTGTATACCATGTAATGTTCAAACATCTGCTCGATTCACCAACATAATACCTTCATTTGGGATGGTTCATCCTTTATCGTACATGTGCATATCTTTTTAAGGATCCAAACATAATTGTATTGATGTTTTTGTGATCAAAAAAGATTAGGATGGCACTTCTTTCTGTTATACTGTAAGCTGCGTGGATATAGGGGGTGCTGCACACTCCATTCACCTCAAAGGTCAGGTCATAAGTTCAAACACAAACAGTAGAGCGTCACTGTGCTGTGAAAACAAATACAAACATACGAGATGTCAAATGAATACTTGTACATTTTTAATTTGGAAGGCTTCCTGTTCCTTTTCAATGTTCAGTGTGAGATATTATTACTTTGCTCGCTGACATCTAGCCTATGTGTATTCCCCACTTATTATTATTATTATTATTATTATTATTATTATTATCCTGCGTTGTTACACAGTATTACTCTAAAAGGGCCTCAAACTGCAGAATAATTACTTTAGTAAACCGTAATATTCCTGTACTTAACTTAATATTTTAAGTGCAAAACATCCACCAAACAGTTAAGTATAACCCTTTCCTCCAGTTAACTTTGTTCCATTTCTGACTTTTCTGAGGACTAAACTTCAAGTTCAGGAGGTTTTTTTATCACTCCAAACTATATAAAACGTTGTGTTCAAAGGGACCAAAGAGAGCAGCATCTCAGAGACAACCAGAAACACGAGAGGAGTGCAGGTGCTGCCCAACGTGTGTGCTCACATGACATTTATAGAGCAGAGAGTGATTCAATAAATACAAATGTCTATGCAAAGTAAATACTTACTCATAAAGCTACTCAAGGAGCAATACAGAAGAATGAGAGCGCTGATTGGCCATATCTAAGTATGATCTCTGTCTCATGATATGATATCACTTTGTGTAGCGTGAGTCTGCTCCAACAGCCTCAGGAGATAACGAGTGACTAAAACATGATGTGTGTGTTTGAGGCTGTAATGACAGAGACAGTAATAGAGTGTGTCCCTATGTGAGTGGGTCCGGTCAGACCTCCAGATCACATCTGATCAGCTGGCAGCTTCTTATTGACTTCCCACCGGAGCGGCTGTTTGTGCGTTTTAGCAGAGAGGCATTCCACGGTTTACGGGGTTCCGGAGTGGCATTTGGACACGAGGTGTAGCACCGGATAGGAGTTTGTTTCCCGCCTCGTAACGGGACAGGAAAAATAAAGCAGCCTGTGGAGTGAGAGGGAGCCGCACAGCCAGCTGGACCCCGAGAGAGGCGGTCAGGCGCGGTGTTACCATCCCAACGTGTGCAAAAGACGCGGGAGAAACAACTTCATTGACTCTGTGCTGTTGGATTAAATCAATGTCTTCCTCCTCCTAATGAAGATAAACCCTTATACACCAGTGGGTTGTTCTGCTGCCCACTGGAGACAGTTCAATTGTATAAACGCACTGAAATAAATTCCTGCATACTAATCGATACCGATCCATAATCCCACACAGTGATCAGCTCCTCGGGAACACGGAGCACACACACTCTCTCACACACATCAGCGGCGGCGTCACCGGGCTGTACTTGTGAAACTGCGAGAGGAGGATCGATGTTTCCCTCCTGATCAATACGCAGAGTGTGTGATCAGTTCGGGCTCTGCAGGGTCAGTGCGCACAGTCCCCGGCCGCACACAGACCGAGCAGCCGGGCAGCGGAGCGAGTGGAGCACCGGAGCCGGAGAGCAGACAGCAGAGCAGCGGAGAGGAGGTGGCGCTCCGTTCTGCGTCCGGGACACACCGACTCACTCTCTCTACCCCTCCCTCTCTCTTCGTTACCGTCTCCTCCTGTTGGAGATAACATTAACGGAAAGCAGCTGTCGGTTGTTTTAGAGGCGAGGCGGCCGTCTGGCAGCTCAGGGATCCCGTTGTGCCCTTTCTTTCTTCCTCCTCCCCAGTTCTCTTTCTCCACCGACACTACTGCACCGCGCACACCGTCCCGAGCACCGAGGAGCCGCACCACCGCACGCCGGCCACAGCAGCGCGCCGCAGCACGGACAGACATGTTGCTGAGGTCCGCTGGTCACCGCGGATCTCCGGCGGTCTGAAATGCAGTTTCGGGACAATTTGGAGATTAGCACCATCCAACGGCACCGGCCGCTCTCGCCTCAGCACCGACACCACACCGGGTTTCCCTTTGATACATTTTTTTTAATTTTCAGTTTTCATAACGGGACTTTTCTCTTGTTGCTGGCGATGTTCATCGTGTCAGGACAGAAAGTTGTGCGCTCCCCGGCGGAGGGCCTCTAACAGGTCCGGACAGTAGCCTACATGTAACCTGAGGCGGGGTCAACGTTCAGCCCTGGTTGGAAATGTGAAAGCGAAGGGGGCAAAAGGAGGGCTCTGTTTCCCCTCTCTCACTCCTTTTTTCTGTTCCTTCCTTTATCACACACATAAACACACAGACACGCACGCGCACACACACCGGCTGGAGTTACATTAACCCACGCACACATAAACACACACCTTCCAGATCTAAGATTAGATCGACAGATATGTATTCTCCGCTATGTTTAACACAGGTGAGTGCTTTTCAAACGTTTTCAATGTTTCTTGACGCTGTTGTTTGCAGAGAGCTGTGTCCGGGCTCTCCCGGAGCTGCTGCCTGTGCTCGGGACGGTATGGGCGGTATGGACTGCTCCTATAGTCTTTGCTCTCTCTTCACACTCCCACTGCCGTCTTCCTCTGCTCGCGGCACATGGCGGACGGCGCATCAGAAGTTCACATGTTTTAGCTCCGAGCAGTCATTTATCCCTCAGAACTTTTGTCAACTTTTCTTCGGTCCAATTTGCGTGTTTGAGTAGTTTGTTATCGGGTTTGACGTTTGAGCCGCTGGGTGTGTGTTTCTCTGCGGGCTGCTCCTCTGACTGAAGCCCGGCTCAGGCTCCCGCTGCCCGGCCAGCCTTGACCGGATCTTCGGCTCAGAGTTTGGAGCGCGCGGGGCTTCTTTCTGGAGACTTCCCTCTTAGCGTCTCCTATGAGTCTGAATGGCACACGTTAAGCACACTGTGGAGGAGCACAGTTTGGTGAAGGACACTCCTGCTGCTGATTTCTCTTTTCGATACCCCTAAGTTTCAAAGTGTGTCTGCACTCGCCGACCTGCTGTGACTGTAGTTCAGTGCAATGGGATTTGTTGTTGTCATTTCATAAATGTGACACGTTGTTTCTGGTCTCCGTGCGTCTTTATATGTGTGCAGAGATCAATGTGAGTGCGCGCTGACTACAGGGTCTTGCCGGGAGCTGAAGGGTCTCTCCGCTGCAGGACTTCCTTCTTTCGGCTGCTTGTGTTCAACAATGCAGGTTGATCCTGTTCTGTACAAATCTAAGTGGATTTGATTATGAATTGCTTCCTTCCAGTTTAGGCCTTATATGAACCTAAGGCCTCACACAAATATGTGTGTCGACATTAAAAAACGAAATGTTTGTGTCAGAGGTGAGCTGCTGAGGTGACAGGGCATACCTGCAGCAAGTTTAACATTACATTTTTATTTTACACTTTAACTAAAAAAACAATGACTACACGATTTAGGATTAATTTGCATTAATTTATCCGTCAGTAATTTACATTTGACCTTTTGCTCTTTAAAAATCCTTATCTCTGCCACAGTGTTGTGTTCAGGGTCAGAGGTTAAAACAGGATTTAGGAGATTTTTTGGGTGTGACATCTTGGAGATGCTAGCTGCAGATTTCGTCTTCCCTTTGCAGGAATTATTGGCTTAATCTCCTGAAATTAACCACGGCAAATGGACACAAATAGATTTCAATATTAAATCTTAAATTAAAACAAATCACAATATATATTTAAATATCTTGTAATCCAACAATTATTTGAATTAACTTTATCACAAGGATTATCTTTTCCTTTTATTTTCAATTTCTTCAGACACCAGATGATGCACTGATATTTAAATCTTATAATTTATAAATGAGTAGATTTATAGGCTGTAAATAAATATGATATCGTCAGTGACACAAGCAGTAACATCATGTTGTGGTGTTTCTGCTGATCGGGTATTTTACCCTCAGCTTTTGGTGTAATGTCAGATTTTTGCTGCAGTTTTCATAAATCCTAAATCCTCCCAAAAACTGATTTGTCATCCTGATTTTCTGGTTAGAGATTCAGTCTGTTTGGAGACGTGTTTGAACCGTGGTTCAGAAGACAAGCTTTAACGTGTAATCTGATTATCAACCAGTAAAACCAATAATCAGTAGTTGGTTTTATAAATCCTGCTCAATGAAGAGGCTGGAAGACAAATGTTTAGCAGTTTAAATAGATGTTTTTTACTGCTTTGCTCTTGTAAAAAAATCAAGCTGATGTTTTTTTCTTTAGCTTATTGATTTCATTATTCATTTGTTTATTTTATTAATATCTATTTCTGATAAATGTGATTATTAAACAACATTGGGCAATGGTCAGGCTGATTCTGAAGCCATGTATTCATAACAAAGACTCTGTGCCAGACACCATTTCTTTATTTGGCATCCCACATTTTTAATTGTAATATTAATATTTTTATGTTTATATAATTTGCAAAATGTTTATAAAGTTGAACTTTAAATGTATATTTCCTGATATAAATCCCCCCCCCCCCCCCCAAACCTTGTGTCAGTAAATGTAGTATGTGTGTTTGGCTTCTCGGCCTGCAGGGGGCGCCCTCATATGAAACCTGTTAATCGATTTTTACTTAATTTAACTACTTTAACAAGGCTTTTGGTCATGTGAGGTATTTGTTGGCTTTATTTCCACGTCAGTGTCAGTGGCGTTCCAGAGATTGTGATTGCCGACGAGATCGGATGTTTGGGGTTTGCTCAACATTATTTACGTCTTGCGTCTTATTGGTTTGTTTTCGGCTACTTTTTTGTCACTTGAATTTCATGATTTCAGAAAATGCCAAGAGTAGATCTTAATATCATTTGGTGGTCACAGGAGCAGGATCTAAAAAATTAAAATGTGATTATTACAAAAGTCAAATTGAAAAAATACATAATAAACGTCACGAAAGAAACACATTTTATCCACATCCATTATTGGCCATGAATGAAATCTTAAAATGTACCACAAAGAGATTGGGTCTTCCAAATTTCATACTGAAAACAGTGTATTTAGAAGTGTTTGTTTATCAGAGAAACCGTTTGACAGGCCTCTTGTGTAGAAAGGATCCTACTCACACTCTGCATTTCTTTCACAACTTGTGATGGGTATTATCAATTTGATATTCAATTTCCTCACTTATTTTCCATAAATAGTATTCACTTTCTTTAATGAAGTATTTTGAGAGTATTGGTGAGGTTTTGTTACTTGCATCCTGGTGTGTGTGTTTGTCTGTGCATACAGTGTTGGTCCTCGGCAGTGTGTTTGTGAGGAGGAGGATGATGCCATCCTCCTCCTCTTTCTTCATCAACAGCCGTTAGTGGCGAGGTGTTGGCGGCTCAGCCGGGCCGCGCCGGCATGCCACTGAGCCCGAGTGACACGGCGATAATTCCCTCAGTGTGTCAATAGACGGGGGGGGGATTACATGATTGTTATTCAGGGGGTTGTTGTTACAGTTCTGCTATTGGGAGCCCATTACATGTGTCACCGAGGTGCAGAGGGGGAACGTGTAAGCGTCGGCTCTCAGACTCCCCTCACGGGTTCAGAAATGGCGATTTCCTCCGATGCCGAAAGAAAGAAATACCTTAAAAGAGAGGAAAAAACAACCTGGGGAGCAGTGTGGCACGTCAGCTTCAAAACCGAGCCACCAAAGCTCAAATAGGAGACAATATGACTGAAAGACAAATGTTTTTTGCAGTTCTCAAATTCTCAAAAATTCCTAGTAAATGAACATATTTTATTTTCCTAGAATATGCAGTAAAAACAGCCATTGGGTTGAAATTATCTCAAATTTCATTATAAATTATTTTATTGTAATAATTATTTAATTCTGGTGAAGCTCTCTGCTTTGATTTTCACTGTAGCCTTGAATCAAAATAAGTTACACATAGAACAAGATTGATTATCGGACCGAAAAGGGACATTTTCTACAGTTCTTAAAAAACGAAACATCAACAATCAGCTAGTATCAGTACATTTGCTGAATCACTATCTTGACATGGATGCACAAACAGGATTATTTTATTTAAAGACACATTTCAGAAAACAGTGGAGGGGAAGCCGAAAGCGAGGGGGATTATCTCACCCCTGCTGGCAGCAAGGCACGTTTTTTATGGCAGACAATGAGGGAGTTGTTAAGTGGGATTTTGTTTGCGGCGGACGGACAGAGTGTGAAGCGGCGGAAGCAGAGACGCTGTACTGTGAGGAATGTTGGTATGTGGCTGCAGCCAGAGCGCCGAGCTGCTGTGGAATGCGTAGTGTGTGTGTCTGCGCATCTGTGTGGAGGAACACATAATTCCTCCAGCAGACCCTTGTTGTTCTTATGCCAGAGGACAGAAACACATCTCACTTCTAATAGTAATCACAAATAACAAAAGGTGGTGTTCGGCCGTCCTGCAGAGCATCCGAGAACGTCTGCAGAGCGTCTGGCTGCAGAGCGTCTGGCTGCAGAGCGTCTTGCTGCAGAGCGTCTGGCTGCAGAGCGTCTGGCTGCAGAGCGGCTGGCTGCAGAGCGGCTGGCTGCAGAGCGGCTGGCTGCAGAGCGTCTGGCTGCAGAGCGTCTGGCTGCAGAGCGTCTGGCTGCAGAGCGGCTGGCTGCAGAGCGGCTGGTTGAAGAGCGTCTGGCTGCAGAGCGTCTGCAGAGCGTCTGCAAAGCGTCTGCAGAGCATCCGGCTGCAGAGCGTCCGGCTGCAGAGCGTCCGGCTGCAGAGCGTCCGGCTGCAGAGCGTCCGGCTGCAGAGCGTCCGGCTGCAGAGCGGCCGACTGCAGAGTGACTGCAGAGTGACTGCAGAGCGGCTGGCTGCAACAACAAAAAACTCCTCCGGAAGTTCCTGTATTTAACTAAATGTTTTAACCTAGATCTTCAAGTTGCTCCAAAAAGAATACAAATACAAATCAATCTCCAGGTTCACCTCCTCAATGGGAGCCAAGGGGCCTTAGAGACAGTATGGGAATCCTGGATTTTTAACAAATAACACCAAGATTTATCTCGGTTTGACTATCTATGTGTTTTTTATGTATTTCTTTTCAATACGTGGCTCTCGAGGAGGGACAGGGCCTCCAATCCTGCTCAGGAACCCTCGGAGAGCGTTTTTCCAAATAAGGAAGGTTCCAAGAAGATGTTTTCTGTCCGTCTGTGTTTTCTGTGCTCTTGCTGATGAAAGTGTTTTTCTGCCCGTCCTTCAGTGTTTAGACCGACAAACTGAAATGACAGGTTTTCCACTGAGCTTCACCGCAGACGACTGTCCCAACCATAAGAACAAAACAAAGAAACATGTATCAACAATATCTACACTTCTCATACACTGCACCACCAAGGTGCCATGGAAACAATGTAAAGACTCCGCATCCCTGGATTTCAGTTTTCAGACTTGACACTTGCTCGAGCTTTTATTGTTGTTATTATCAAAATAAATGCATAGATCAAAAACTGAAACGTGACGGAATTAAAAACAGAGGATGTGTTTTTTATTGAAGGGAAATACATCGAAAACAATGGTCTGCAGATAATGATATACCAAAGCAAGACCTCTGGTATAAAGCAGTTATTAAA
>RQJG01010855.1:0-11716 GCA_009756435.1 Chionodraco myersi | reverse complement strand
CTTCGCTTTCAATTTCATAATACTTCCAAACTCCTGACATTTTCTCTGTCCCGACTCCCGAGTCACCAGCTGAACGTAGCCTCTCGTTAGCTTGCTGCTACTATGAGACACTGCGCCCACTCTGTTGCCAGATTTCAGAGAAATAAGCAGGTCTGAAAACAAGCCCAAAGAAAGCAACACATACACGATGTTGAGTCATTTTAAACCAAAACTAAGTCCTCAGGATGACTTTAAGACGTGACCATGGTCATTTTTGTTTTGTAACATTAAATTAAAAATTTATTAAAAAAAAATTTTTTAAATCCCGATCCCCGATTTTTTGAAAATCACGTGATCGGCTCCGATCCCCGATCACGTGATCGGATCGGGACATCTCTACATACTTGTGTACATATTCATAATAAGTATATATTACTTGTCTGCATGGGCGTCACATTGTTTCAAAAGTGGTTGGGACACTTCTTTTAAATTAAACTATATTGCGCGACACCCTTTTTTTGGTCCTTACTATTATCTGGCAGCACCTGCTGTGTCGAGAGGATTCAGTCAGGCGACAGACGGTTTGGAAGCAACCATTATATAAATGTGTGGCGATTGATCTCTGTGTTTCTAATAGAGTCTTGGTCACGCCCGTTCTCCACAGTGATGCAAATGCACACGCACATGTTGTGAAAACTATGTTTGCAAACCAAAGCCCTGCAGGCGTCTGGGGGATTCTCTTTTAACATGTCAAGTAGGGCTGTGCAATTTAATCGATCCTGCGATATATATCGATATTTAGTTTTCCGAGAAAGTATCGATATTTCAGCCGCGGGTATCGATACATTAAGTCTGATAACTGTGTTCGTTATCCTCGCGTCCAGGAGAGAAGCTTTAAAAAGGAGACTAATTGAGTCTCTGAGAAGGTTCAAATGTATACTTTAATTAATAAAAAGCACGGTAATGTTACAAGCAGAAGATGGTTCAGTCAGAAAAACAGCTGTGTTCTGGCTCTCGTGAGCGAAGGGAAGAGAGCGAGCTCCACCTTTCCAGCTGTTAAATATCCTCTGCTGGCTCCTCCCTGTGGGCCGGTTGGCGCTGCTGGGGGCCGGCCCTGCACGTCTCCAATGTTCGCTGTTGCGCATTACAGAGGATTAAGACATTGTACATTAAATATATAACTAAACTCGCCTTTTCTCCTCCTTATCTCTTTCATGACTTTTCATTTAATACATTTTAAACGCTGTAATCAATACTCCAAAAATACCTCACGGCTGGTATCATTTCCGGTAGTTCCGAATGTTGTCTCATGCTACCCACGTCTGTAAACAAACGTATTAAAATAAACTGTACCTTCATTTAATATTCAGCAATAATAATATCTCGACGTCTATAGTTGTAGTGTTGAAATCAGTAGGTTTCGGTGTGCAACACTCGTGTCATATCGCTACTAAATTCACCTCTATAGTAAATGGTATATTAGCCACATGCTAAATGCTAACCGGAGATGAAGGATTTTCAGAATAAAAGCTTAACAACTGGTTGTGCACAACAACTTCTGGTTTTTCAGTATAAAACAGCATTTAAACTGACGGTATGTTTATGGTACTTTATGCCATCAAAACATTGATTTTAATTTCTAACAAGTCCCATTCAGATCCCCCGTGATCCGCCACCTGCTGCACCTTTTCATTCTCCATTCTCCATTGTGATACTGCACTTTATGTACTTACGTTTCAAAGGCTTGTAAGCTACACTTTGCAATGTTTCAATAAATGAAACTAATTTTCTCACCACATCTTTTGATTCATTTTGTCCAGCATTTGTAAGCTGGAGACTCTCTGTCAGAGCCATATATTGTATAATTGATGCTTTCAGTTTTCAGTTGAATTAATTCAATCCAAGTCAATGGAACACTCACAAGATGTCACCAAAATCACTGTCGTGGCTTCCTTCCTTGTTTTTCCACCAAGCCACTAGACGCCTTAAACGGACAGTTCTAACTCGTTTCTCTCCTTAAAGTACTCACAGTTTGAAGTGTTGCTCGGCCTCCGATGGTTTAGAAGATGTTGCGATGTATTTGCTCAAAATAAAATAACAAACTTTTGCACGTGCAACAAAGAAAAATAGGCCTTTACAATATTCAAAAGAAATAGGCAAAACTCAAATAAAACAACACAACTTAGGTATTCTTTCTTTCTTGATAACTTCACAACTTAAAGGGTACTTGTACGGTTTGTATGTACGGTTACGAGTACGGTTAAAAACTGTTCCTCGACGGCGTCTCTCAACAGGTTGCCCATCACTGTGGCGTTAGCCCAGGCGCCGTGGGAATTGTAGTCCTTTATAGTGCGTTGACTACAGACGTCACAATTAGGTGGCCTTTCTTATCAAATCAAATTACTGGCTCTAACATACCGTCTCCTTTTGTTATGGGCATCTTTAATAACAATAAACAAACATTCAAAAAAAGCCAGACAAAGTCAGTCTTCGTATTCTATTTGAGATAGACAGGGTGTCTTAATTGTCCATCTTCAGTTATTTCCTTATTCTAAGGCAGGCACCAGTAGGCATATTTTGCTTATTGGTCTTTCCAGCGTGTTGGTTTTTGTCTTAAGAAGAACACTCCGAATCCGTCCTCCAGATCCAGGACGCGTCTCCATAACTCTTGCCATTAGCCAGGATCCACGAGGTGCATTTGAACCCATGATTAATACGATGTCTCCAGGTATGAAGTTCATTTTAATGCGATTCCATTGCTGTCTTTCTTGCAAAAGTGGTAGATATTCTTTGATCCATCTGGTCCAAAACAAGTTAGCTATGTACTGCACTTGTCGCCAGCGGCGTCTTGAGTATGTATCTTGCTGATGGAATAAGCCTTGAGCTGCAGCAAATGGTTTGGTGTGAGAGGTTCCAGGTCATTTGTAGTTATTGGTCGGCTGTTGAGAATTCCTTCAACTTCACACGGAACTGTTGAAAAGCTTTCGTCATCAAGTGTGTGTTGCTTTGTGATGGATAGCAGAATTTTCTTTACACTCCGGATTAGTCTTTCCCATACTCCGCCATGATGTGCTCCGTAAGGAGGGCTTGTTCTATTCTGCTCAGATTCCACTCTTTTATAGATTCCTTCAGCTCTCTTTCAGTGGCAACGAAACGAGTCCCATTGTCTGACCTCATCTCCAATACTTGTCCTCTTCTGCTGATGAAACGTCTGCAGGCATTAATGCATGAATCTGTATCTAACGAAGAGCTACTTCCAAGTGCACCGCTCTGGTTGTTCGACAGGTAAAGATAACTCCATATCGTTTCACAATGCTTCGTCCTCTTTTCGCTTCCAGGGGGCCAAAGTGATCCACTCCAACATGTGAATGGTGGTAGGTCTGGTGTAACTCTGTGTTTTGGCAGATCTGACATTTTTTGTTCTCCTGCATTTCCATGCATGCGTCTGCACACGGTACATTCAGATATTATTTCTCTGGCTAATGCATTGGCACATGGTATCCAGTATGTTTGTCTTAACCTGGATAACATATGATTCCTTCCACTGTGACCAACTTGTTGATGAATATCTCGAAGTATGGTTTTAGAGACATGCTGGTGTTTTCCAAGAATGGTTGGGTGTAGGGCTGTGCAATTAATCGTATTTTAATCGCGATTACGATTTTGGCTTGCAACGATTACGAAAACAACGTAATCGAAATAAAACGATTATTATTTTTATTTTTAAAAAAAAAGAAGGAATTATTTTATTTTTTTATTGTTTTTTCAGTTGAATTATACTTACAGTTCAGGTTAATCAACTCTTAAAAACATACGGTTCACTTTTTTATTTCAATAAATGGATGTTTTCAAAGTAAATGGACAATCGTTTTTAATAATCGTGATATCAATTATTGACCAAAATAATCGTGATGCCATAATCGCCCAGCCCTAGTTGGGTGCTTTGCTTCCTCAGGCATTGCCATTTTATGTAGCCTTCCTCCAGCCTTTATCAGTTCATTCTCGTACACTGGATCCAATGTATACAGTGTGCTACTTCCTTTGATAGGTTTTCCCCTTCTCAAAGTTTCCACTTCCTCTGGAAAAGACTGTTTTTGACAGAAACACAACAATGCTGCTTCAGCCTTATCCAAGTTATCCTTAGAGAGTGTGAGACCTCTCATCGAGTCTTTAAACACTCATCTCCTTCTCAATCAGCTTTATTCGATTTGGTTCTTTTGCTTGAGTAGAAGTAACTTCCTTCCTCTTCTTACTTGAAAGCAGCAAGAGATGTTTTACTTGAAGGAACCATGCTGCTCTTTTCAGTTTCCTCCAGAGTAGTGGGGTCGAATAATCGATTATTATTCGCCAGGGCTGCCGAATAATCGATTTTGATCATGGTCAGTTTCTGGCAACCCTAGTTGGGTTCACGTTGAATTTGTCCTTCTTCACCTCTGGATCATCAGGACGGCTGTCATTGACCATTTTAAGTGCGTCCGGAAACTCAGGCCATTTGTCTTCAGGTTCTTTCAGAAACAATGGACTGTTTATCCAAGTCTCACATTTCAAGAACGATTCTGCTGCCAATCCCCGAGATGCATCGTCTGCTGGGTTCAGTTTAGTGTTGATGTATTTCCACTAGGGATGTCCCGATCACCTTTTTTTGCTCCCGATCCGATTCCGATCATTTGATTTTGACAATCTGCCGATACCGATTTTTCCCGATCCGATCTTTATGCAATGCATTAAGAGAAAAAAAGGTAACAGATAACGGCTGGTCATCCAACGCGATGAATTCAGCTATCTTGGCTGTTATTTTGTTGGCCTTTTCACTGTTTTGGGGCAGTTTCTCTTTCCTTTTAAAAGTCTCTGAAAGTGTCGGTTGTTTCAGTGCCGTTACCTGAGTGGCCGCTGTGTACTCATCGTGTTGTTGGTGGTGTTTGTTTCTCAGGTAGCGTATTAGATTGGTCGTGTTGAACGTAGCTCTGTTCTTTCCACCACGCGGAACCTCTGCCTTGCAAACATTGCATCTGGCTGTTACACTGCCTTCGCTTTCAATTGTATAATACTTCCAAATCTGAATTTCTCTGTCCCGACTCCCGAGTCACCAGCTGAACGTAGCCTCTCGTTAGCTTACTGCTACTATTAGACACTGCGCCCACTCTGTTGCCAGATTTCAGAGGAATAAGCAACCAGGTCTGAAAACAAGCCCAAGAGAAGCAACACATACATGATGTTGTGTAATTTTAAACCAAAACTAAGTCCTCAGGATGACTTTAAGACGTGAACATGGTCATTTTTGTTTTGTAACATTACATAAAATTAAAAAAAAATCATCAAAACAAAAAAAATCCCGATCCCCGATTTTTTGAAAATCGGATCGGGACATCTCTAATTTCCACTGTGCTGTTGCTTCTCTGATCAGAGTTATTCTGTTGGCTACAAATGTCTGAAACCTTAGCGTTTCATTCATGATGTATCTCAGAACAGATGTACCGTCAGTCCAGAAGACAGAGTTGCAGCTCGGTTCTGATCATCTTGTCCATGCGTACTGCCAGTACTGCTGCTGTGAGCTCCAATCTTGGGACATCGACTTTTTTCAGAGGCACGACACGTGACTTTCCTGACATGAAGGATATGTGAACATCTTCATTTGTCATCTTAAGGTAGGGGACAACACTGTATCCAATCTCGCTTGCATCACTAAAATGGTGCAATTATGCAGATTTAATTTGTCCATAATTCTTTGGTTTGATACATCGATCAATCTTGAAGCTTTCTATCTGCTTTAATCCCATGAGCCATCTTTGCCACTGTTTCTTGAGAGCCTCCGGGATTTCTTCGTCCCACCCACAATTGAGTTTGCACAACTCTTGTAAGACATGCTTTGCAGTGAAGATAAATGGTGAGAGAAATCCAAGTGGGTCATACACAGAGCAGACTGTTGAGGATGCCTCTCCTTGTGGCTGGTTGAGATTTTAAGCAGACTTGAAACTTGAAAACATCTTCCCCCACATGCCACTGTATCCCTAGGGTAGGGGTGGGCGATATGACGATATATATCGTCGTGACGATATTAGGTCTCCACGATATGCTTTTTCAGAGATATCGTCCTATCGTGATAAAAAAAACAAAAAAACAAAAACAAATTTGAACAAAAAAAATAGCGGGAGGGGAAGAGGCTCTCCGTGCGCGGCGCAGGGGGCTATGACAGCGGACGGAGAGCCTCTTCCCCTCCCGCTCCCCCCGCCTCACCTACTGATTTTAATTTCACCATATATCAAGCCCGATCGATTTCACAATGTCAGCGCACCTCTGCTTTCGTTCAGTCCGAGTTGTTTGACACGCTCCCAAAGTCCCCGCCCCCTTTCTTTGCAGCGAGCAACCATAGGGCAGGCATTTCATAAAGGGGCTCCTGATGGAAAGACTAGCAAACGGTGGAAAGACATAACTGACGCGGTGGCGTTTTATGTTTTTCCCTTCAGTTATGCTAAAGTCTTTTATTACACTTCAAGTCTACTCTAAAGTTTACATTTTAATTATTTGGCACTGACTTTTCCTCATTGATGTTTTATGTTTTACTTAGTTATGTGTTACCCTCCTTTTCATGTTTATTGATGTTCACTGCTCACTTGTTCATTCAGGGATTCATTTCTGAAATAAAACCAGCTTGAAATGCTTTTTTGGTCTGTTACTTCTTTTTGTTTTAGTTTCTGTTACCTTGTAGGTGCTTGTACTGTTAAGTAACTTGAAAAATAACCATAATAACCAACATGAAAAAATATCGTGATATATATCGTCTATCGTGATACTGCCTGAAAATATCGTGATAACATATTTTTCAATATCGCCCACCCCTACCCTAGGGCTCTTTCTATTGGAAGATTGTCTTGGGTCTCTAAGTCCAGGTTTTTCACTCTTTGGGTTTTTCACTCTTTAGGATGGAGGCCAGCACAGTTTCAATTTGTCAGATTAAATCCTCCCTTTGCACAAAGATCCTTGAGTTCTTCACAGAACTTCACAGCTTGATCAGCAGAAGCCACAGATTTTAAGCAGTCATCAACATAGAAATGTCTTCCGACAGTGTCAACAGCTTCTGCAGAGAAATCATCTTTGTTGTCTTCAGCGGTTTTAGTGAGAGCATAGGCTGCACAGCTTGCTGATGAAGTGGCACCGAATAGATGTATTGTCATCCTGTACTCGGCGAGAGGTAAACTGACATCTCTCCTGGCACAAAGAGAAGATACTCTGATGGGCCGGAGCCACCTTGATCTGATGGCACATCCCCCGAAATCAGCATGAAGCCTCTGTTCTTGTCTGAATGGAATGAGCACACAAGTAGCGTGTTGTAAGAATTGGGACTGAATAAGCTGTCCTTTAATGAATATCTTATTAGATGCAGAACAATCGACCACTACAACGAATCTTGCCTTCTTCGGGTGATGAACCATGATCGTGGTATGTGCCACACATTTTCCATCTCAAGGGTTTGAACCCCATGATGTGGTTGCACAACCTTTCCACTCTCAGGTTTGAGCTGCGCTTGGGGCAGTGGCTGAGCGTGACCTTTTGCTATCACAGCCTCCAAGAATGTTTTATATTCATCATGGAAAACTTTGTTCCTTTTGAATTTCCTTTTGAATGATTCTGCTCTGCAAGTTTGCGATTGTTTGGCATCATGATATTCTTCTGTTCAAGCTGATAATGTCCATCTTTGATTTGAGCTGAATCTGACATGATCTTTAAAAATGCTTTGTCTTCAACTGACATCTCTTTCTTCTCATCACAACCTTTCTCTGGAAAGTCATGATTGTATTGCTGCAGCAGTATTCTCAGATTCAGTGGTTTCCTGATTCGGTCCATTCACAACCTAGGACTGTCTTGACAGCAAAGGGTCCTCCATTTTGACTGTTTATTATTTTCCAATTATCTTTGGTGCATTTGTTCCTATAAGCAACCTGATTTCACAATCCAATTCAGGCAACTTAATCTCTCTAAGATATTTCCATTTATTGATGGTCTCTTGGGAATGTGTTCTTTTCCAGCAGGAATTTCCTCTTGTGTGTAGACTTTAGGCAGCGGATAAAAATCATTGCCTTCGATGCAACTCACTTCAAGACCTGTGACAAAGGAAGTGTCAATCATCTTCTCCTGACCCCAAAGAGGATGTTTGTTCTCTTGGCTTTGGCATGCACATCTTGTTGAAGGGCTTCAGTACAGAAACTTGCAGTGCTTCCCTGATCCATAAATGCGTAAGTCTGCACAGTCTGGTTCGAGTTTGACAACTTGATTTGAACTGGGATAATTGGTAGGGTTTGTTGACCACCGGCCCCAGTGTGGTTTCTGCCATTGAAAGAGACTAATGCGCTGCTTACAGAAGCTGCTTGGGTGTATTTATCAGAGCTGTCTTTTTGTTCAATCCTTTTCTTGTAGATGTGCAATATTGTTGGATGTTTCATTGAACAAACTTCACATTTCATTCCTTTCTGACAGTCTTTGCTTAGAAGTCCTTTCGTTAGACAGCCAAAGCAAATTCCTTGTGCTTTTAAGCAGTCGATCTTTTCATTGTGAGATGTTTTGTTCATCTTACCTGTTTCAGAGGTGTGTTCTCCTGCACAAAACACACAGCGCTTCTGAACAGTAATGCCTGTATGGTCTGATTTGATGTTTGGGAAAGGTTTTTGCTCTTCATTAACTCCTGGGCTTGTCACAGTAACAAAATTACTTCCCTTATAACCATGAGCAGGCTTATTGCTGGGTGATTTGTAGACTTTAATATCCTTTTTCGGCATGACATCCTGTATGTCTCCAAACATGGGGTCTGATACAATGCGTGCATGCTTTTCAATGAAGTCGACCAATATTGGAAACTTTGCTCTTGTCTTATTGTGTTCATAATATGCATATGCAGTTGTTCTCCACTTTTCCCTAAGTTTAAATGGGAGTTTTATGATCACATTTCTCATGTTTGATGTGCTATTCATTTCATCCAAAAACTCAACATCTTCCATTGTGTTGCAACATCCACGAAGAAAGATAGCATAAGAATGCAGTGCTTTTCTATCTTCACGCTTTATGGCATTCCAGTAAAACATTGTGTCCAAACAAGCTGCTGCGATTAGGAGTTGATGTCCATAGTTCTCTCGGAGCAGTCTTTTTCTTTCAAAAAGCCCTTTTTAGCATCCATGTATTGGCAACTTGTAACCAAGTCTTTAGCTTGGCCTTCTGCATACTGCTCTAGAAAGAACAGCCTGTCTTAGTAATTGTCAGTTTTATCTTTTATTGTATGTTCGAACATTCTGATGAATGGATCTCCTTTAAAGATGGGTATTTCTCTGGATGGGAGTAATGTTAAGCGTTGCTCCTTCATCAGCATTTCAGTGATTTCGTTTTGCCGCTGCATTACTTGAATAAAGTCATTGCTTTCTGTATGAGAGCTTTGTCTGACTTGGATGGAGTGATGCTGCTGTGCTGATGCTGCTGTCCTTGTTGTGGGCCCTGGTTGTAATACTTGGACATGACCACTAGGGGCTGCATGATTTGAGTTCATTGAATTTGGGTATATGAAACTCTTTTTATTGTCCTTCTCCACAGGTTTTCCTTGGTTCTCTTCATCCTGGAAATCATCATTTTCATCTGGCTGACCCGTGTCATACTGCTCCTCTCCCACACAAGCGTCAGGATCAGAGTCATCATCCTCAGAAGCTTTTCTTGAGACTTGACCCAATTTCGCTCTCCTTTTTTTAATGAACTGCGCCAGCTTATCTTCTGAAGCCTTTTCTGTAGGTCTTATTGTTCTTTTTGGTCTGACGTCAGCATTTTCCACGGGCACTTCACGTTCATTCCCGTTTGGGTCCATAGGACTTTCATTCGTTTCCACATTTTCCTTTTAAGCCATTGTTATGCTTTATTGTCATTAAACATCCACTTGTAAACAGCTGTCCTTATTTTAATGTTGCGCTTTGTTAGTGTGCGACTTGGATCCGCGGCAGTAAGCCAGATAGACAAACTTATTAAAGCGCTTTTCAAGATGCGCTCCTTGAGTTACGTTCCACACTTTATTCATAAGCGAATTTATTCCACTTCCAGCATTAGATTATACTGTATTGCAACATCCACAACATGCGGCACAAGCCTTTTTCCACAGAAATCCACGTTGTCACAATCCAGAAAGTCAATGCGGTCCTTCCTTGTTCACTATAAAGTCCGTGATTTGTAAACTCACGATTCACATCCGCTCGTATCCATTCATTTCCAAGAGTATTTCATTCATTATAATAATATGGTGGCAACCATTTAATTCCACACAGATTTGTCCGTCACGAGAGTTTTTAACAATGTCGTGGCTTCCTTCCTTGTTTTTCCACCAAGCCACGAGACGCCTTAAACGGACAGTTCTAACTCGTTTCTCTCCTTAAAGTACTCACAGTTTGAAGTGTTGCTCGGCCTCCGATGGTTTAGAAGATGTTGCGATGTATTTGCTCGAAATAAAATAACAAACTTTTGCACGTGCAACAAAGAAAAATAGGCCTTTACAATATTCAAAAGAAATAGTCAAAACTCAAATAAAACAACACAACTTAGGTATTCTTTCTTTCTGGATAACTTCACAACTTAAAGGGTACTTGTACGGTTTGTATGTACGGTTACGAGTACGGTTAAAAACGGTTCCTCGACGGCGTCTCAACAGGTTGCCCATCACTGTGGCGTTAGCGCAGGCGCCGTGGGAATTGTAGTCCTTTATAGTGCGTTGACTACAGACGTCACAATTAGGTGGCCTTTCTTATCAAATCAAATTGTTGGCTCTAACAATCACACTGTCCCTTTAAAATCTTTCAGAAAATGATATAAGTATATCGTATCGTTGGCTGAATATCGTGATATATATCGTATTGTGAGCTGAATATCGTGTATTGTATCGTGAGATTAGTGTATCGCTACAGCCCTAATGTCAAGTACGCATTCTGGTTATCCTTGACAATAACACAAAGCAAAAAGACTACGTTTACTTAAGGAAACAGGCCAAACAACATTCCTGCGTCATTTGAGAGTTAGTAGAGTAAGGAGGCTTCTTTTTTTTTTTTTTAAGCTGCAAAGCGGGATCAATGTATTTTTTTTGTGTACATTTTTAAAGTTTATTAACATCTTGACACTAAACCAGTGTTCTTGTTTATTACATGTCTTTGTGCAAGCTGTTTCTCAGAACATTTACAAGTTGTGCTTTTAGAAAGTGGTGGGGACAAAATTGGCCGTCTATGGTTGTCTGACGAATTACGTTCTTTTATTATATTAAAAACGATGTATCTCAAGATGCGTTGGAGTTAAACTGAAGGGAGAAAGGTTCTGGACCTCCTTGGTCTTCCATGGTTTCCTGTTTTTGTAAACAGACACATTTATTGATGCAGACATTTTCAACACAGAATGCAGAAGAGTTCTTATGAGGCGTATTTCTCTTTATCAGATCAGAGAACAAACCCGATGTTTGCATTCATATTTGTTTTGCATACGCTCCCTCCGACCATGTTTTGAACCATGTTCACAACCACATTTATATCTATTGGTTATATAAGAGTAGACACTAGGGCTGGGAATCGCCAGGCTCCCTACAATACGATACTATCGCGATACGTAAGCCACGATACGATAGTATTGCGATTCTACGGTATGCTAAGTATTGCGATACGATATATTGTGATATTGCAAATCACATGGCTCATATCCATGTCCGTCTTCCCTTCCTGGTTAAAACATGTATTTG
>RQJG01010854.1:0-19724 GCA_009756435.1 Chionodraco myersi | reverse complement strand
GAGAGTGGGAAGAGTGGGAAGAGTGGGAAGAGTGGGAAGAGTGGGAAGAGTGGGGAGAGTGCAATTTCGTGCTGCGTCCAGCTTCTCCTAGACCTGGGCGTAAAACACGTTCTACATATAAATCCGCTTCATCGCGGAACACTCACTGATTCTGTTGGAGTTGAGCGTCAGACTCTTCATATGCAGGAAGTTTCCGATGGCGGGAGGAAGAAGCTCGATCTTATTCCCCGACAGGTCGACCGTCCGCAGGTTAGCGGTGAGTCTCTGCAGCTCCTCTGGAAACTGAAACGACAAAAACACGTCGAGTAAAGAATTCAATATTTACGTAAAGACGGAGCAGCTGCTGCAGGTTTACTCGTTTGCTCTTTAGAAAACTGCACACCAAACCAAATACATCAAAAACACTTTTACAGTTAGAGGTGAATTATAGGTTTTCTTCAACTGACGATTAACTGAAAAAAATAGACGCTACAGTCAGGGAATGATTTTCCCTGCATGTCCTCCGTCGCCCTCTGACGCAGCTGACCAGCCTTGAGCAGCCGCTATCCCCCTGAAGGAGGGGCTGCCCTAGCAAGTTGTTGATGTTGCCAGTTTGTGACCGGGCCTCTCTCCGTCAGAGGTAGTTATTGTTGTGGGACACCTGGAACACATCCTTCTCGGCGTGGAGATGACCTCGAGCCATAAGTGACAACAAAAGTATCCTCAGCTGTTTAGTCTATCTATTGAAGAATGTTGATTATTACACTCTCTAGTTAAAACCTGGAGCTACAGGAGGGGTCTTCAGGACTGATAGTGGCATCTCTACCGTGTGGTCAGATCGTGGCTCGTGACACGTCGTGTGAATTCTCCGGCCGAAGCTCCAAATAAACCGCCAGTGTTTGCCATCAAAGCTCCAGCTCTCCTCGTGTCTCTCCGAGTCCTGACTCCCATTGCTTCAGAAGTTTCCCCCACAACTAGCTAATTAAATATGTGTTAATTCACATTAGTTTAGTCAATTTATTGAACATGTCAGAAACAAAAAAATATAACAATAATATATATATTCTCTTTTTTTCACTCAGATTAATAATTATAACAAAGTACCAAAAAAATAAAATAATAACAAACCAAAAAAAAATTAAATAATTTTCAGATAGTCTCTGTTCATGTTCAACAGGGGCAAGAAGAAGCTTAGCAAAACTTTTCTGGTCCTCCCCCCTCTAACATATATTTTTCTTATTATAAAACATTAGGTCATCGTCATCAGCGACATGTTTGTCTTGTTAATCTTCTTTCTTTTTTTTTACAAAACAATCAGAAAGAAATTACTTTTTACAATTACAAGAAATAACAACAAATGGGATTTTACAGGTCCTGTTCATAACCATTAATGATTTGACTCCTAAATAATACTTTAATTTTAGATAGACTTGTACAATACATCAGGGACAATGCATTTTACTTGATTAAGTACCACTACTAAGTATATTTAACACTGCTTTGCATAGAGTAGAACACTTTACTCAGACGTTATGCATTTGGTTCTGTGATCTTATACTTAGGCAACATTGCACTATATTATCTCACAACATATTGAATTGTCATAAAATGATTATATTGCTAGCTTCGTGCCAATAGACAGCTCTACTGTGACTGTTGTGACTTAGCTTTCTTAGTGTTTTGGGTGAACACAGCAGATTATAACTTCATTTCAGATAAACACATGAGATGGTGGTGTGTGTCTCACCTCCTGCAGTCCCTTCGCTGTCAGCTGGAAAACCCCCGTCTTCTGGGAGTTTTCCAGGTGAGTCTTCAGTGCGCTGTTCCCCATCTGGACCCTGCAGCCAGGTACCCGTCCACCTGTTGTGGTGTGCACTGTGTGTGTGTGTGTGTGTGTGTGTGCTGTGGTGTGTGTGTGTGTGTGTGTGTGTGTGTTGACACAATAACAGGAGCTCCTATCACAATCTACAGCAGTGAAACTACACTGAAGCTAATCTCAGGGATCATATCCAAACAGGCTGTTGTCAGTGTGAGTCCCAGGATCAGCTTTAACGGTCCGCCTGCTTTTCTTCTTCGTGGGTGTTAATGAGATCAGGCAGTGAAATCCCTGCAGAAGAAGAAAATCCATAAACAACAAGAAGCAACAGGCTGGAAGAGCTAGCTCCTCGCTTGTATTAACAATAAAACCCTTTTATTAATAACCAATACTCAAACATTGTTGAGTTACGTAACAAGCTACCGAACCACCCGAAAGTTAACACACAGAAGCTACAAATAGCCTCTTTACTGATGTTTATTATGGGTGTGAATCGGGAGCTAACGTTAGCATTAGCACCGTTCACATTCTATCAGACATTAAAAACATCTCAAAAACAAGTAATACATAAAGCAGTTGTACTTACAAGAAAGTGAGAGTTAAACCCGTCGCTTTAAGTCCACATTTTAAAATATAGTTTGTTAAAATGTTTTAATTAAAGTGTGCAGCAGAGAGTGATGTTAGCCGCCCTGTTTACTAGAGACTGAGCTGAGTCTGTGAGCCAATGGGAACAGCGGAAACGGGCCACGTCACTACTACTTCTTCTTTGGATAATATTTGCGGTTAGTAAAAACCTTTCGGACATATTACCGCCACCACCTGGTCAGAAGAGGGACATACACTATTGATTAGTCATTTACTTAAGTACAATTTTAAGGTACTTAGTTGTACTCGACTTGAGTATTTCTAAATTAAGCTACTTATTTCCATTCCCCCACATTTCATAGGTGAATATTGTACTTATTAATGCACTACTGTCAGTATTGGATGAAGTATTCGGAGTTCCAACCATAGACGGTTCCAACCCTTTATTTTAGTTACATACTAATACCACACTGTAAAAAAACTGTGTTACATTTGCAGAATTTGAAAAAGTACTACTTCACAAATAATAATAATCCTATATAAGATAGGATCAAATGAACTTTATTGAATGAATGAATGAAAAACTTTATTACAGACTCAGGGTCCAGATAAAAGACAAGACATTACATAGATTATTTTATTATTATTTATTGATCCCAATTTGAGACGTTGTTTCAACCCAGCAGCATGTAAACATCTCAAAATAGAAATTAAATCAGCACTAAAAAAGTAAACTACATGCACATATTGAAAGGGAAACATATATCTGACACTAGAAGGGGCCAAATTACAGCTAACAAAATGTAAAAGTAGGATATTATTTACATGGAGTGTGCAAGAAACAGCAGAGTAAATCAAATATAAATGGGTTTTTTGAAGGAAAAACGACATAAGGGCCCTTTCTCATTTCCCTAACTCCCCTCCTCGACTCCTATCCTCGAGACTTAGTCCCGCCCACAGGAGATGCGAGCGGAGGAGCCGAGGAGAGAGGAGGGGAAGCAGCAGGCGGTTGGAGAAATGAGAACTCCTCTCCTCTGAGCGGTCATTTTAATCCATTAATGATGACAGGAGGCACAGCAGCCTCTGTCTGATGGACAGATGTGTTCATGACGACTTATATATTTACTTTGATTCATTCACAGTGCGGTATAATGAGACAATAATGGCTACAGATGCGGACACACACACACACATATATATATGTATATATTTATATAAATATATACCATTTCAGAATCAAGCAGAGCACTCTCATAATAACGTAACACTATCAGAGACTGGATATATCCCCCCCCCTCTCTGGTCGCTACAATGTGGAAAATAAATTACGCGCCAAAAGTTTTATTTACAAGTATTAAAAGTAAGCAGAGGACACCAAACCAACTGAGACCTGTCTGTCCGCTGCATCTACGCACCGTACCACACACACCTACACACTGTACACACACACACCTACACCACACACAGGCATATACAGCTCCTAAAACAGGCTACAGCCGTGGTGTATTTTATTGTGAAGCACTGAATGGTTTTAGAAAAATATCGACTCTTTGTTTGTATCTACTAAACTAAAGCAAAAAGAGTAGGCCTGTTCTACTGAGCGATATATATTATACACTCTGCTCTGCTTTCTGCAAGGACCTCACAGCTGTAAACATCGCGTCGCGATGAAAGCAGTTAATAAAATAATATCCAGGGGATGCATGCAGAGCTGTCATTGGCTGAGATAAGTCCGGGCGTGCGTCACGACTCTTTGAAACATCTCTGTTGCCGGAAATGCATCCACGAAGGAGCCGTGGAGGACCGTGGAGGACCCATCAGTGTATCCTCGGTTATAGCTCCTCCAGAGAGCCTCCTCGACGCTCGATCCTCGGTCCTCGAAGTGCATTTAGAGAAATGAGACGTCCTTCAAAATGGCGCGCTGAAATTCATTTCCGGGTCACTACCGGAGGACCGAGGAGTCGAGGAGGGGGATTTGATGAAATGAGAAAGGGCCATTGAAAGGAAAACATGATTGAAAGAAAACAACTGTACTGTATGTATCGTGCACTCCCTCCAGAAGGTGGCAGTAGTGCGACTCAAGCTGCCGTTAAACCACCAAAGAAGAAGAAAACACAAACCATCGGGCGGGTTTAGTTTGGGTTGTTGTTGATATTTCACAAAGCATTTATCTGAATAAACGGTAAGAAGAAACACTTAACTATTAAAAATACTTGTGTGATTGTGGGTACAGCTTCATAAAGTGATTTTTATCGTAACAACTCTTCAGGGACACATTTTCCCCACAGCGTTCTCGCTTGCGTTGACGCCAAATCCCTTTAAAAAATCTACACGTTTTAAACTAACTCCTCCTCTGTTTTAACATTAGGGGTTTAAAAAAGAAAATACAACATGATTTGGAGTCTTTATCAACTAATCTTCAATTCGGCTTGTGTTATTTACAGCACAACTCAGGCTTTTGTTGGTATTTTCATGTTTTACTACATGTAAATTCAATCTGGCTTTTAATGTGTGCTTATTGTTGTATTGCTTGATTTTAATGTGACTTTAACTATATTTATTTGTTGTTCTTTTTGGCCACTATCTCTGTAAAAAGACTTTGAGGAGCTGTAAAAGCGCTTACAAAATAAATCTATTAGTAAACTATTATTTATTATGTAAAACATACAACTGTGCAATATATACTTAAATACTAGGAAATATAGTATTTACTACCGTCATACTGCAGCTATTTCATATTTTTTTTTTAATAATGCTGCTACTTATCCTTTCAGGTGTTTTAACCAGTTTTTTCTCCTTGTTTCAGATGCATCGGTGGGATTTGTCTCCGTTCTCAGTGAGTCCAGCTGCCAGCCTGTTGGCCAGATGTGTCTCCAAAGATATTCTGTCTCAGGTCAGAGCTTATATTCTTTCATCGAGTCAGTAACAGAAAAAACAAGTATTAGAGCAAGTCACCCATCAGGTTTGAACGCCTGGATTAATCCATCCATAGTTGATGGTCAAATAAAAACATGAGGTCCAAACAGTGTCTAGCTCTGTCAGCACCTTGGACATATTGTATATAAGTGAGCCTTAGTTTGAAGTTACTGCCAATGTTTACGGTTAAGAAGTCACGGAAAAACACAACATTTAAACACAAAACGATCGCAAGAAAACATATTAAAACCACAAAAAGAAGCAAAAAGACACAAAAAGACCACACAAAACAACTGCAAAGAAAGTCAAAACAACCTAAATGAGACACAAAATAACCAAAAGGAGATGCAGATTGAACCACAGTCATGTTCCCACAGAAATAACACTTTCAAAATGAATGTCTCTACCTGTCCTCAGGGGGAAATAGACTCCGCCTCCTCCAGGCTGAGCCCCGTCTTCTCCAATGAGCTGCACGAGGCTGAACAGCGAATCAGAACGCAGAGACAGCTGGACCAGGTACGCTTCACTCTGGGCCCGTCTCACTTCTCTTATTTTTCATTTCCTCGCTCCTCGGTCTCGGTCTCACCGGAAGTTGATTTGTCTGCGCCATCTTGAGTAGCGTCCCAATGGCCTTATTTCTGCCGGAGGAGCGAGGTGCGATAATGGAGGAGCGATAACCGAGGAACCACCAGACCATCCTTCGATGAAATCCTCAGACACTCGCCCCGCCCCCTTACTGTGTATCGCTCACTGATTGGACGATGCAGTGCATGCACTGATCTGATGCTTCTTGACATGAGAGCAGTTTCCCAGCGGAGTGAAGAAAACACATGAACCTCACGAGTCACTCCTCAGTTTATACTGTGTTTTGTATTAATGTATCATTTAGTTACAAATATGTGATATATCTGAACAACAAAGTGGTCAAAAATCATTTTATTCATTTATTGGAAACATTTTCATGATCGCTTTTTTCATTTATACATTTTAAGAATGGCGTTTATCTTTTTTGAGAATGAGTTCTTATTTGATTTCATGTATTGGGGTCTACAACGGATGATACACATGTTTGTGTCAGTAAATGTGTGCTAACAGAGGCGGGGGGGTGTGTGGAAATAACGGGGACAAAGCTGCTGTCAGACGATCAGCTGTGCGGCGTCATCACAAACGGACGTCGCTTCACGTGACGCTCCGGAGGAAACGACGTCCCATTGCTCTTAAAACTAATTTCCCTGTTTCTCGTGGTTTCCTCGCGTCCCTCCGTGCTTCCCTGGTGGGAGGGACTAGTCGCAGGGAAAGGACGCAAGTGAGGGACGCAAGGAATCCATTTAACCGAAGTGAGAAGGGCCCTCTGACTAGGGCTGCTCGATTATGGCAAAAATAATAATCTCGATTATTTGGGTCAATAATTAATATCACGATTATTAAAAAACAATTATCCATTTACTTTGAAAACATCAATCTATTGGATAATTGTTTTGAACAGTATGTTTTGAACAGTTGATTACCCTGAACTTTAAGTAGAATTCAACTGGAAAAAAAAAAATGTAAAAAAATAATAATAAAAAAATAATAATTTTATTGCGATTACGTTGTTTTCGTAATCGTTGCAAGCCATAATCGTAATTGCGATTAAAATACGATTAATTGAGCAGCCCTACTCTGACGTCACATGAACTGAATTTACCATTGTTTTAGGATGCTACGTTTTAACCCTGCAGAATGTTTTGTTCCAAAGGTGCACTAAGAGCTGCTTTCTCTAATCAAACATCAGTGTCATGTCTTAGTTTGAATTCCCTTGTTCTTGTTTCTCCTGCAGCTGCAGCTTGAGATGGATCTGCTGAAGATGGAGAAGAAGAGCGCTGACGTCACAAACAGTTTCTACCTCTGTGAGTGTTTCTATTTTTAAACACAAAATGTAAAGCATCAGTGTGTTGATCTATTGTTTCAGCCACACATCTCACGTGCAGACTAAACCAACACTATGACATTTTTATATATATGCTGTATGAGTAGATCATTTAACAAGTATATCTTTGTGTGTGCAGCTCGGAGGTTCCAGATGTTGCAGATGTTCTGCGGCCACCTGCAGGATCTCCTGAAGGAGCAGAACAGTCTGAGGCAGCGCCTGATGAAACCTCTGGGTCGCACCAACCTGCCCGTCCAGGCTCACCTGCAGAGGTAACTGTTGGGGAAACACTTTCCTAGGCCCATAACTTTGACCCAGTTTATCAGTTTGCCCTCACTGAGCACAGGCCTAAGCCTTGAGCTTCTCTCAGTGTTTTGTCTCCTTATTCCTGCCTGATAGAGGTGCTATAGTGTTTTATCTTGTTGTGCACAATGTTGGTTATTCTCTCAGAACCAGCTAAATACATGGATAGGGTCGAGATTTGCAGAAACATATCTTGTGAATTCTCCAGCCGAAGCTCCAAATAAACCATCAGTGTTTTCCATCAAAGTTCCTGCTCTCCCCGTGTCTCTCCGAGTCTCCATTGCTTCAGAAGTTTCCATCACAGTAACATCGGTCTGACACAGAGGTAGTTTCCCTGTTGTCTTTTGGGTAGACAGCTGGAAACACAGAAAGAGACCGGTTTGTCCCCAGCTTCAAATGTCCTCTGTGTGTCAGGTTCGTGGTGGACGTGGTGAAGATGCTGCTGGACTTCATCCAGACTCTGGAGGAGAAGCTGACGTCGGTGCGCTGCAGTCCGTCCGCCATCGACCGCCTCGCTCAGCTGGTCAGTCACATGGTCCTACTTTAATATCCCACATGTACTTATCAAAATAAACCCATCCAACCCTCTTCTTCTCTCTGTATCAGAACACGTCTCTCGCTCAGCTACTGGCTCATGTGGCGGATGTGGAGAGTTTGTCCAATCAGGTGCTCCAGAGGAAGGAGGCGCACAGCAGCAAGCAGAGTGACAGTTCTGCTGGATGACCCTCCTCCTCCTCCTCCTCCTCCTCCTCCTCCTCCTCCTCATAACATGCATACTGTTTCTGAGTTTTTAATATAATTGTGTCAAATATTGCTATTTGTTTTAATAAAATCTAATGTTGGTAGAAACTTTTCAGAAGTGACTTTGTTTCTCTGTCAAATTAAAAATAACCTTATTCTGGATTTATGTTTAATTGTTTGTAGATAACTTAAAAGAGATGCCAAGGTTATTTAATAGACACTTATTTATTTCTTACATTTCTGAACCTCACTAGCAACTTCATCAGACAACAACCCTTCAATCAGGAGAGACGGTTTTGATGTAAGAAATGAATACATATTTATTGCCAGGAATACACGAATGAATGTAATGGAGTTTTGGCGAATAGGCCCCGTTGTGCAGGAGTATCATTCGGGAGAGGAGAACCGATGAAACCCCCCGGGGTCTAGACCCTGGTGGTGGTGAATGGATAGTTGGGGTCTGTCTGAAGGGGAGGGGCTTAGCTTGACCCTGGTGGTGGTGAATGGATAGTTGGGGTCGGTCTGAAGGGGAGGGGCCTAGCTTGACCCGGGGGTGAATGGCATGTTGGGTCAGTCTGACAGGAGGGGCTTAGCTCTGACCCTGGTGGGTGGTGAATGGATAGTATGGGTCGGTCTGAAAGGGAAGTGGGCTTAGCTTGCCCTGGTGTGAATGGATGGTTGGGTTCGGTCTAAGGGGGGGCTTAGCTTGCCCTGGTGGTGGTGAATAGCATAGTGGTCGGGTTCTGAAGGGGTGCTCATGCTTGACCGCTGTGGTGAGTATGGGTAGATAGTAGTCATGATCCCTTTCTCTTAAGTATGCATAGAAAGCTGGCAGGTCGGACACGCCCAAATTATGAATGCGCTACGTCATTCGCCTTGGCAATGAGTTAGGTCCCGCCCATGTCCCGCCTCCCATTCTTTGATGTGTGTGTAATCAGATTGGCGTGAAAGGCCCCCGGCGTAGTTCTTTGATGTATTGATTAAGATAGTCTCTTGGGGTTAAGGTATTTGACCCCTGACCCTGAGAGTGGAGTAATTAGCCTGAAATCAGATATGAATGAAATGCCCCAGGCAGTCCCTTTGTTGTATAGTTCTTTGATGTATTGATTAAGATAGTCTCTTTGACCCCTGCCCCTCAGACCCCTTTGTTGTCTAATCTAATTAGCCTTTGATGTTTGCCCTTTGATGTTATAACAGGCAGGTGTCATTTCACATTGGTGAAAGCCTTTGATGTTAATCTCTGTATAAATGCCTACCCTTCCAGCCTCCCCCCTCTGCGCCGCCCCTCCTGAGGCTATGGCCAGTGTATAGAGATATGCTCAAAACTAAATTAAAAAAGACAGACATTTCCACTCACCTAGTCACTTTTCAAAAAAGAAACATGGCCGAGAGACGTCACGAATTGGGTTCAATTAGCCTGTGCGACAACTTGCTGCCAACCGTCTGAAGAGCCAGTCAAGAAACGAATGCAGCATTTGGGCCGGGTTCAGAGTACAGCCAAAAGATCTGTGCGCAAACTTATCTCGCGCCCTCTTTTTGGTCATGGGCGCGTTCATGTGTGTTGGAGGAGGGGCTCTGTAAGGAAGTCTGAAGGAAGGGGCAGATTTCCCGCCGGCTTTACTGCAAAAGACACACCACCACACACCACACAACACACACACACACACCCACACACACACACACACACCCACCACACACACCCACACACACACACACCACACACCACCGCCACAACACCACACACACGTTGGAGCTGGCCTTTTGATGTGGGGTAGAGATAAGCTTTGGAATGTAGGTTGATTTAGGACACTATCTGTGAGATGAGAAGGAAGAGGGACGGGGGAGGAAAATTCAGAGGATGAAGAAGCAGAAAACAGCCATTATTTTTCACTTGTTTTGTAAAACGGACAGCTTCAAGAAAGATGACACCGTGTTTATGCAGACATGCAAAATATCTGAAGCCCTATAAAAAAGGTACAAGTATATTGTGTTGACAATATCTCAAAAAGTCGTAATATTGTATAATGTATTAGTTGCATGTTGTATTTTGTTAGAAATCACTATGTAGTTTTTCAAAATATAATGGAAAAAAGGAGAGAAAGACAAAAAACAAAATATCACAGTATGTTGAAAAAATATGAAAAAAGTAATGTTGTGTTTAAAATAACATGAAAGAAATCAAAGTAACACCTCTAAAAACATATATTTAGAAAAGTAATGTTAGCCATGTAAAGTTATCAAGACTGCTGTGTTTCATCAAAACAGTGTTAAATTCACAAACTTGCCTTTTAGAGAGACATAAAGAAAACAAATTCCTTACAAATTAATGAATATTTTACCCGGTTAAAAAGGTTTGCATCCATTAAAGTGTAACTAAAAGTATCTTAGTAACACAAGAAAAGAGAATAAAGCATTGATGTCAACAAAACTGGATTGCTCCAATGAAATAATAAATAAATAATTTCAAAAAAAGTGCTTTTAAAGAAAATGTATTAAGATAAAGTATTTTATTTTCAGACAT
This sequence comes from Chionodraco myersi, assembly GCA_009756435.1. Lineage (NCBI taxonomy): Eukaryota > Metazoa > Chordata > Actinopteri > Perciformes > Channichthyidae > Chionodraco > Chionodraco myersi. Next base: position 8,954 of record RQJG01010854.1, on the reverse strand, counting down.
TTTTTAAGGTTTTGCATACATAAAAAGTGTATCTTACAGTTCCTTTGTGAGAGAATTACACACAAATCTTCAGAGTGTCACTAAAAAGTTTTACACAGTGACTGACATTCTGTATGGGGGTTCACACCTGAGCTGCTGCAGGGGGAGGGCGTTGAAAAGGGGGTGAGTATGTTTGGCTCTCGGGGGGATGGTGTGTTAAGAGTCAGATTCTTAACGAAATCTTTACACATAAATCTGCCGAGTGTCTGTAAAAAGTCTTAAAATCAAAAAACTTGCTTTTTAGAGTCAGAATCCTAACGAAATCTACGGACACAAAGTCTACTTCATTATATACTTTTTCAGCTTTTTAAACACAAAAGTGTATCTTTCAGTAACTTTCTCAGAGAATTAAAGCATAAATCTGTCAAATGTTTCAAAACAGCCTTGTTTTACTGACATAGCCTCAAAATCACAAACTTCCATTAAGAGTCAGAATCCTAACGAAATCTACTAAAACAGAGTACTTTCATGGTAGTGGTCAGCTTTTAAACACACAATGTATCTTCTTCAGTAACCTCTCTGAGAGAATAAGCAATAAAATCTGTTCAAATGTTCAAAACAAGCCTTGTTTCACTGAGAAATAAGCCTCAAACATGACAAAACCTGCCCACTTTAACGACTCAGCCATGACTTGACGAATTAATTTTCTACTGACACCCAGAGTACCTTTCATAGTGGTCAGCTTTTAAACACAAAAGTGTATCATTCGGTAACTTTCTGAGAGAATTAAACATAAATCTGTCAAATGTTCAAAACAGCCTTGTTTCACTGACATAGCCTCTAAAATCACAAACTGCCATTAAGAGTCAGATGCTTGACGAAATCTACGGACACAAAGTATACTTTATTATCTACTTTTCAGCTTTTAAAAAAGAAAAGTGTATCTTTCAGTAACTTTTTGAGAGAGTTAAGCATAAATCTGTCAAATGTTTCAAAACAGCCTTGTTTTACTGACATAGCCTCAAAATCACAAATTGCCATTAAGAGTCAGATGCTTGACGAAATCTACTAATACAAAGTACTTCATGCTAGTGGTCAGCTTTTATACACAATAGTGTATCTTTCAGTAACTTTCTCAGAGAATTTAAGCATAAATCTGTCAAATGTTCAAAACAGCCTTGTTTCACTGACATAGCCTCAACATCACAAACTGCCATTAAGAGTCAAAATCTTAACGAAATCTACGGACACAGTCTAATTCATTATCTACTTTTCAGCTTTTGAATACAAAAGTGTATATGCTTGACGAAATCTACTAAAACAAAGTACTTCATGCTAGTGGTCAGCTTTTATACACAATAGTGTATCTTTCAGTAACTTTTTGAGAGAGTTAAACATAAATCTGTCAAATGTTTCAAAACAGCCTTGTTTTACTGACATAGCCTCAAAATCACAAATTGCCATTAAGAGTCAGATGCTTGACGAAATCTACTAATACAAAGTACTTCATGCTAGTGGTCAGCTTTTATACACAATAGTGGTTAACCCCTTGATCTCCTGTGAGGATTTTTCAAGTTGACTTCACAATGGGGGGCGGGACAATGGGAGGCGGGACTTAGCTCATTGGCCAATGGGAGACGGACTTAGCTCATTTGCATAATTGGGGCGTGTCCACATGTCACTTTCTATGCATACTAATGAGACGAAAGCGGTATCATTACTACTACTAATGTTCACAAGAGATTCAAGTTTATGCAGACATTTTTTTATACTCGAATGAGAAATATGAAAGCCAACAGCTGCATGCAAGAAAGAAAAGAACATATGACAATATATCCTTTATTTATAGGAGCACTGTTACGGCTAAATGGTTCGTAGTACGTGGGCTAAAAGGTTGATACATGTTGTTCAATTGTTAGAGGGAACGGGGCAAACCATTATTGCTGGAAACCTTTAATGGGTGAGTTTGAAGAGGCTGAAGAGGGTCTTATGGAAGCCAGAGTCAGGCCTGCTATGTGTTGGTAAACATATCCATATGTCAGGGGTCTTGTGCCTCTCTCCACTGCACTTCAGTTGCTTTGGTTGTTTTCATTCCCGCTTTGCTCTCACAGCAAGGTCCAACCCCTGATATGATTGCCCTGCTCGGTAAAGATGAAAGGAACATGGCATCATGGGTGGTCAAACCTTATATCTGTTTCCTGGAACACAGAATATATCTTCTTTTGTCTATGACGCCATACCATGAACATGACTCCTTAAAATTTCCTACTGCCTCCCTGTTGAATGTGTTCAACATTCATATTACTGTTCATACTGTATATACTTAAGATTTTCACATCTTTTATATTAGTTTTTGTAATGTCAATACATTTAAATCTAATCTTATAGAAGTCATTAAAGGGGATATGTTACCACCAATGTCCCTATTGCTACTTCTACTACCTTAGTAATTAAGGGGGAATACTTCAAATGTGCAGGTTCTTGCAAAAACATATAATATTTGACATTTTATATCTTATCTAACAAACTGTTAAATATTTACAATTATTTAGATTTTTGTTGCTATCTATTTATTTTTGATAAATTACAATTGTAGTGGTAAGTGCACTGCCTTGCATCATCCTTGATGGAGCATATGTGTGGGCTGGACCTGTATTTTACAGGACAGGAGTGAGCAGAGGGTTGTGTTGTCGATTCTTGTTCAGTTTTCTGTGACAATCTTTCTCACCCTCTTGAGTTGTGCGCGCTGCTAAAGAGACGCGCAACCATGGAAACCAAACAATGGTGTAGCTGTATTAAAGTCAGAGTGGAAACAGTCCTGAGTAAATCTGATTTTGTCAGAAATCGGGAGAAATGCGGGAGACATATGACATCGGGAGTCTGCCGCGAAAATCGGTAGGGTTGGCAAGTATGGACTGCCTTGAGGGTGCTTGCAGGTGGCTAAATGAGACTTCTGAAGTTGTTGGGAACAACACAACATGTTATCATGCCGAAACCAAGGAAAATCCTCTACAAACCGTTTATATTTTTGCAATATCCAATATGAAATGCAAAAATAAGTGTGGCTTTTTGTTGAGGAAACCAGCGAGATGCATCGGCCTACGGACATACGTCTTCCTTGATGTACGCAGTTGGAAGTTCTACATATATAGATGTGCACCCATCTCCCTTTTGATCAGGGGTGTCCAAACTACGGCCCGAGGGCCAATCGGGCCAGTGGTCCATTTTGAATCAATAAATTCAAAAAGTATAATTGAATATTGCCCACACCTTAAATTTGTGATTTTCTTATAAAGTACCTCTTAAATGTATATATAAAGATATATATAAAGATATATTACACAGTAAATTCTCGCAGACGTCTGAGGCCTTTGTGGCTCATTGCTCACTTTAACGTTAACATATGCTGTTGTTCTCAGACCTGCTAACAGCTACAAAAGCTGGAAACAAATTCTCTGTTTACATGGGGTGTTAACTTTCCAGAAAACCGTTTCTAGATACAACACAGACACTTTTGTCATTTGTTCTGAAAAGGACAGGAGCATTAAAACCTTGAAGATATGCAGTTACACAGCCCACTGCACCCTGTTTTTAAACGTTTCCTAATTTTCCAGATAATCCTCAATAAGAAATATTTAGATTTAAAGCTAATTTATCTTTCTTCTAAAGAGGCACACTCAATTCAAGAAAAGGAAAACATTTATTTGTCCACACTTGTATGTATGGACAGCTTTCTTTCATCTTGTATGAAAGCTGCTCTTCTTCTTCAGGTCTGTGCTGGTTTGAGATTTCACTAAATGTCCATGTGGTTCTAGTTTCGGTTGATCAACTCAGCCAACACAAGGCTAGTATGGACTGCCTTGAGGGTGCTTGCAGGTGGCTAAATGAGACTTCTGAAGTTGTTGGGAACAACACAACATGTTATCATGCCGAAACCAAGGAAAATCCTCTACAAACCGTTTATATTTTTGCAATATCCAATATGAAATGCAAAAATAAGTGTGGCTTTTTGTTGAGGAAACCAGCGAGATGCATCGGCCTACGGACATACGTCTTCCTTGATGTACGCAGTTGGAAGTTCTACATATATAGATGTGCACCCATCTCCCTTTTGATCAGGGGTGTCCAAACTACGGCCCGAGGGCCAATCGGGCCAGTGGTCCATTTTGAATCAATAAATTCAAAAAGTATAATTGAATATTGCCCACACCTTAAATTTGTGATTTTCTTATAAAGTACCTCTTAAATGTATATATAAAGATATATATAAAGATATATTACACAGTAAATTCTCGCAGACGTCTGAGGCCTTTGTGGCTCATTGCTCACTTTAACGTTAACATATGCTGTTGTTCTCAGACCTGCTAACAGCTACAAAAGCTGGAAACAAATTCTCTGTTTACATGGGGTGTTAACTTTCCAGAAAACCGTTTCTAGATACAACACAGACACTTTTGTCATTTGTTCTGAAAAGGACAGGAGCATTAAAACCTTGAAGATATGCAGTTACACAGCCCACTGCACCCTGTTTTTAAACGTTTCCTAATTTTCCAGATAATCCTCAATAAGAAATATTTAGATTTAAAGCTAATTTATCTTTCTTCTAAAGAGGCACACTCAATTCAAGAAAAGGAAAACATTTATTTGTCCACACTTGTATGTATGGACAGCTTTCTTTCATCTTGTATGAAAGCTGCTCTTCTTCTTCAGGTCTGTGCTGGTTTGAGATTTCACTAAATGTCCATGTGGTTCTAGTTTCGGTTGATCAACTCAGCCAACACAAGGCTGTCTCCCACATACGAATGTGGTTTTGATTTTCACTCTATTTAGCCGTCAACTGTCGGGTGGTGCAAATGTGTCAGCTATTAGATATAATGGGTAATTCCGTGAAAACGCATTTTGTGTCCAGGAAAACAGAACAAACAGCAATAAACACTACTTTTAAAATATATAAATGATGAATTAGTCACCTATGTGATAAGTGGTTAAAGAGATGGACAGGAAAGCAGAAGAAGATAATTGAAGTCATTATATACCTAATAATACTGTATAATGTAACCCAGAGCATGCACCAATAATGCTGTAATGAATACAAAACACTAAACAGATGCAAAGGAAAAGAACAAATAGAGCCTACAGACACTTAGGTCCAAGCAGCCTTCGGAGTTCTGTTATTTGGTTGGAGATATAACATTAATGTTTACTGTTGTTCCATCTGCCAGCCGTCTCTGTACGTAACTGGCATACAGCACAACCCTAACTCAATAAATCAGTCTGTGTCAAGAGCAAATGGCGTTTGTAACCACTTGACAAAAATAAAATCTACAAACCCCTCCACAATGGTCAGAATTTGAGGCCTAAAGCATCGGTGAATACAAAAAATATTTGTTTTATTATATAAGAACAGATTTGGAAAACGCTCCCACTACATGCAGTATTATTATTGGTTGATTCAACTACAACAAATAGCTCAATAGCAGGGAGTCCGGTTTGGCGAATGACGGAGTAAGCTGCTAGTCGGAAGAGCTCTGTCACCATTTAACATTTATTTGTCATTTGCCCTACTAATTTCCCATCTAAACTTGCAAGGCCTGCTTCTAAGAGTGACTTTGACTTGGTGTCGACTGTACGCGGTTTGTCATGGGCATGAAGACAAAGAAAAGCGACAACAATGACAGCGACGGCGGAGGCGAGGAGGACTGTGAGTTACCTTCACAAGCTAGCAACAACTCCGCACATGGCGAGGTCGGCAACCAGGCGCTGTCGCTCTCTGACTATAATTGGAAGCTTGACAGCACAAATAACATCCAACCACGCAGCTATAATCAGGCACGATGATGGCCCGTCCACACAGCGGCGTGCGTTGAAGCTTCCAACGCTTCTGCCCATTCACTTTGAATGGGGTGACGTCACTTTTAGCCAAACTGCATCGTGGGAAGCGACGCGGAGCGTTGCTGGCGTGGCTCGCTGCAAAAGTTGAGCTATGTTCAACTTTTGACGCCTCGGCAGAAGCATCAGCCAATCGAATCATATGCCAGTACACGCTCTAGCCAATCAAACCGCTGCTTGTGTGTCAGGGGCGGGAGATTCATGTGATTGGTTGTTGGTTGAGTGTCAGACACGCCCGCCGGCAAGCGTCAACGCACGCCGCTGTGTGGACGGGCCGTGAGACAATCCAGGCCATTGAAAAGTCAATGAACGACTTCCAAGAAAGAATAACTAGGAGTCTACAGAGTCCTGCATCGGGTCATGACTTTTCATTTAATATGGTTTTGAACGCTGAAATCAATACTCAAGACAGGAAAAACTTCACGGCTGGTTTCATTTCTGGTAGTTCCAGTTGTTGTCTCATGCTACCCACGTCTGTAAACAAACATATTCAAATAAACTGTACCTCCATTTAATATTCAGCAATAATAATATCTCGACGTCTATACAGTAGTTGTCGTGTTGAAATCAGTAGGTTTCGGTGTGCAACACTCCGTGTCATATCGCTACTAAATTCACCTCTATAGTATATTAGCCACATGCTAAATACTAACCGGAGATGAAGGATTTTCAGAATAAAAGCTGAACAACTGCGCACGAGAACTTCTGTTTTTTCAGTATAAAACAGCATTTAAACTGACGGTATGTTTAAGGTACTTTATGCCATCAAAAACATTGATTTTAATTTATAACACTGTGCGCATGTGCAGAGCTGCAGATCGGGTAGTCACATAGCCTACTACAATCACATTCACCGCTTCACCGACAGATGTACCATAAAAATGTCCACGAACACAGATGAAGAACTCATTCCTAAAAAAGGTGCTACTTCAGTTGTATGGAAGTGGTTCGGGTACAAGCGGTCATACATAGAACAAACAACTGTTCTGTGTAAGGTCTGTGGAAAGACAACTTCCAGTGGGTCTGCGTCATGTTAACCCTGCAGTGCAGGTTGCGGCCAGTGGGCCCGCGCATGTCTAACCCCGCAGCCCGGAAGCGATTCCGGCGCTCATCATGTCCCCATGTTAATCTCTCTTTTCATCCATAGATCTCCGCAGCCAGCCGCAAGGTAAGGATTGCTCACAGCTCCGTACTTCATACTTCACTTCTTTTGGGGTTCATCAGAGCGGTTCTTTCCCTCCTGAATGATCATCCTGCAAACCCGGGGCCTAATCGCCAAAACATCATTACAGTTACTTGTCGTAATACGTCAATCACTATTCCCGCATATCATGTGTCCCGGTAATAAACATGTACTCATACATCACGTCTCTCCTGATTGAAATGTAGCTCAGCGTAAGTTCAATCAGGAAGACAACATCATCGGGTGTCACACGTTATCTCAATAAAGTGATCGGGGGCATTACGCCCCGGCTAGCCAATCATCGCACCTGCTAATCCCTTTAAATCTGCTCTCCCCTTCCTCCCATCATCCTCACTCAGATGATGGAAGACAATCTTAATCACTCAATCAGTTTATCAGCATCTATGACTCATCCTGGCGCACTTAACTGCTATTAAGCTATACTATATCGTGGGTCATGTCTCAGCATTTAACTAAGGGTACGTCTTTTCTGCGTGCATTCTGCACTTCATTCATATTCTCGGGTTTGCTCACTTGGCTCGCATCAATCCAGGCTATGATATTCATGCATTACTGTACTCCAGCTAACAGCTCGTGCTTACTTATTTACATCTCCCTCTTCGCCCGGACATCGGCTCGTGCTGCAATCTAAGAGCTCTTCAGTTTACCGATGGTAAATAATACATAACTGGTTGTGGCGTCTTAATAGCATATCAGGGCTTTCGTTCAGATAGGCTCAGCACCTCTGCTGCAATCAGGCATTTCTCCCTCATCCCTGCAACTCGGGCGGTGGTCCTCCTCCGCCTTCACAACCCACATTCGCCGGACATCAGCGCGTGCTGGCTATCCAAGGTCTCTCAAACACTAAACAAAATGGTAATTATGCCTATACTGGTGGTGGTGGTTTCATAGCACGTCAGCATACGTGTCACTGTGTTCATGTTTAACCCTGCACGTCAGGTTGTGACCTCCGAGTCCGTGTTCATGTTTAACCCTGCACGTCAGGTTGTGACCTCCGGGTCTGTGTTCATGTTTAACCCTGCACGTCAGGTTGTGACCTCCGGGTCTGTGTTCATGTTTAACCCTGCACGTCAGGTTGTGACCTCCGGGTCTGTGTTCATGTTTAACCCTGCACGTCAGGTTGTGACCTCCGGGTCTGTGTTCATGTTTAACCCTTTACGTCAGGTCGTGACCTCCGGGTCCGTGTTCATGTTTAACCCTGCACGTCAGGTTGTGACCTCCGGGTCTATGTTCATGTTTAACCCTGCACGTCAGGTTGTGACCTCCGGGTCTGTGTTCATGTTTAACCCTGCACGTCAGGTTGTGACCTCCGGGTCTGTGTTCATGTTTAACCCTTTACGTCAGGTCGTGACCTCCGGGTCCGTGTTCATGTTTAACCCTGCACGTCAGGTTGTGACCTCCGGGTCTATGTTCATGTTTAATATTATTGCCATATCTAACCCTGTATGCCAGGTAGTAAACCTTCGGGGCTGTATAAATGTGTCCCTGCTAAGTTCAGGTTGCCCCGCACGTTCAGGGCGCCCCGCACGTCCGAGACGCCCTGTGCGTCCGGGATGCCCTGTATGGCCGGGATGCCCTGTATGGCCGGGATGCCCCGTATGGCCGGGATGCCCCGTACGGCCGGGATGCCCCGTACGGCCAGGAAGGACGCCTGGGAGGCATCAGTACGTCTAAATTCCCACATGTATTAACCTCTCATTTTCATCCATAGATTTCCACTGCATCCCACAAGGTAAGATGTCTTCACGTTCAGTACTTCATACTTCACTTCTTTTGGGGGTTCATCGGAAACGGTTCTTTCCCTTCCCGAATGATGTCCTACAAAACCTGGGCCTAATCGCCAAAACACATTTCATCCACCTGTTATAAACTGTCATCATTA
>RQJG01010853.1:0-11306 GCA_009756435.1 Chionodraco myersi | reverse complement strand
AACAGGAGAGGACTCTTTAAAGTAGAGACACTACATACTGATATACACCTGAACATCAGCAGGAGAGGACTCTTTAAAGTAGAGACACTACATACTGATATACACCTGAACATCAAACTGGACGGTGAAACTCATGAGCTGTTGTGTTGTTGTGTTGTTGTGTTGTTGTGTTGTTCTGCCCCTTTTTTGTTGACAGACCAAATAAAGGGCTTTGCAGCTGCAACTTAACCGGATGAGCGTCTCTAGAAAGAGGTTAAACACCGAGAATAAAAAGTAATCAGAAAGTATTTACATGACTCATCATCCACTGGACAGCTTACGGGAGCTTTGACCAATCGGCTGACAGGAGAATGACGTGTCTCTGGTCGAGATGAGACGCTGTCTACGCCTTCTTGAGCCCTTTCAGACGTGTTCTGTGTGTGTTCTGGTGTTTGTGTGTCCCCTGACTTGGACTGACACGCGGCCCTGGGGAAGGACAAGCTGCGAACATGGCTGGGGATTGGGGGCTCAATCCATGGAACAGTCTCACACACACACACACACACAACCAACACACACACACACAACACACACACACACACACCACACACACACCACACACCACACACCACACAACACACACACACACCACACACACACACACACACCACACACACACACCTACACCACACACCACACACACACGGTACGGACCGGACCGCGTTGCCCATTCCCTTCTAACAGGAAGTGAACAGCCAGCCTCCTGAAACAGTTGCCCCCCCCTCCAAACACGCATTTTGGCCAGTGTTGTCTGCCCGTGTGCTGTCGTGGCTGAGGGCAAACATGAACACACAGCTGGCCACTTGACGTTCCATCGCTCAACACTGTGAAGATTCCTCTCTAAAAGGCAAAAGTGTTTTGCTTTCTCTCTAAACATGTGTTTCGTTTCTTTCTTTTAAAACTAAATGTATTGGAAATATTGATATTTCTGTTCCGCCAAGTCCAGATATTTAATACGACGTCACTGAAGACGATATGTTCACGACACTTTAACTTCCTTTTTATTTGAGATTAAACATCGTTTTTCATTTTAGGATTGACTGTAAGGTAATACTGTTGAACTAACACTACGCATTGTGCCCACGCGCTTGTTGTCGCTTGCGTATTCGTAGTCTTGCTCGTCCCTGTGGAGGAAATTCTTAATAGAAACTGATAAATGATCCATCCAAATGTGTCTTTTGTTATATTTAATAAAGTGATAAAGAAAGTCGTTACAAGTGAAATGTATCTCACATGTCGGAACAGACGTCACCCTCAGAGGATAGCATGGCTTTGCACCCAGAGCACAGCTTCCGGTCACACAGAGAAACGATCCAACTGGCGCCACACTTCATCTCAATCCAAACAAGTCCTTAACCATTTGGAAATCCACCTGTTGCCCTCCTGGAATGTAAACACATGTCTCTGTTAAACACATATAGGATTACAAATACTATTTAAACGAGTAAAAGGCAATCGGAGTATAAGACATAATATATATATGTTATCTAAATGATTATATTTATCTAGAATGGACTTCCACACTTTATTATCCACTCAACCAGACATGGGAAGTACATGTACTGCTGCTGCACGTCGAGCTAGCAGGAACGACCCTCACTAACGGGTCCGAGTCGCAACACAATAATCCCAACGGTGAATTATGTCTTATAACTAGGGCCGGGACTTTAACGCGTTAATTAAGATTAATTAATTACACAAAAATTAACGCGTTAAATAAATTAACGCATTTTAATCGCATTTTAATCGCACTTATTTTTGCACAGCGGAACGTTTCTCACTGGACGAGTTTCAGGCGTACCGATTATACTGGAGCACCAACTAACATTCACGACTTCAGCATGGGACTTCAAACAACAACAAACCACGGTGAACAATAGTCAAACATGAACGAACAAGCTGATGAGACCGCTTTGGTCGGCCCCGTGGATGGGACATTTTGTTTTAAAAAACGGACGGGTGGAAGCGTCGACAAGAGCACGGCTGTGTGCAAATTATGCAAAAAAGAATTTGCATATCACCGCAGCACATCAAGCCTAAAGTATCACCTAAATGCAAAGCATGTAGCAGCTAGCATGTAGCAGTTAGCATGTAGCAGTTAGCATGTAGCAGTTAGCATGTAGCAGCTAGCGTGGACGTTAGCCCGACTCCGAGTGCAAGGAACCACACCCTGACCCAACCCACACTCAACCAGACGACTGGTTTCAGGGCCAGGATAAGTAAGTCCACGTCTGAGAAAGTTAAAAATTGATTAAAAATGCGATTAATTTCGATTAATTAATTACAAAGCCTTTTTTTAATCGAGTCCCGGCTCTACTTATAACGTGTCCCCACAATATGAACATTTGACACAACAGTCCAGTCAGGTAGGAATGGATCAACAGCGAACATCTGCGTGTCAAAGTTATTCACAGTTCAACGCTACATGAAAACATTGTGCGAATATACTCACCATACAGTCGATGCTTCATCCGTCCAGCGACAGAGCGAGGCTGTGGACGTGTCCCCGTGTCCCTTCGCTTCACGCTGGCCGCGCTGACCCACTTTCTCCCCGGATCAATACAGAACGTTTTATTCTGTCTCATCTCAGATCTGAGTGCTGCATTTAAGTGAATCGACGGCGGGCTAAGTGGCGTCTGATTTGTATCGCAAAGTCGTGATGGAGCGGTCAGACGAGCGGAGGCTATTTCCTCGAATGAAGCTTGACCGCTGAATGAAAGCTGACCAAAGTTCTTTTGTGACTCTTCTGAGAGAGACAGTATTCCAGCGCAGCGCAGATATCGTTAAAAGCCTCGAACATCTGTTGAAAGTCGTCACGTGGACACGTTCCAGAAGACCACGAGGCCACCACCCTGTCAGAGACCCAAGCATGCTCTGCACAGAGAATCTGAATGGCTACCATCCAATCAGAGATCAATGAAGTCAGCCTGAGCATCCTTTGTGCTCCAGTCTGACCTCTCAGTGGACACGGAGCTGACCCCAGATCAGACGCACGCTGAAGGCTTTGAGCAGCTCTCACTGACCCTGCTGTTACGTTTCAGACTGGATCTGACCAGTAAAGTGTTATCGTGTCGGACCAGGACATCTGGAGCCAGGATTCCTGAGTATACTTTAAAACAGACTGTAGCCTTTCGAGAGCTTTTATTTTGGAAGACCTTCAGAGAGCTCCTCCCCTCACCTCGCCACGTTGATCGTGTCAGTGAGCGTGCTGGGAATCAAACCACGGACCCTCAGGTTGGGAGACTTCCATTTACACCTTGAGCCAAAGCTACGAGAAGGAAAATATCAAAGCAACTCGTCGAAGACACACTCGTTGAAACTTGTCAGAGGAATTGAAGGTTAGTTATAAATGTTGTCGTATCCACCGAATGCACACGCGAAACAGCGTGGCCGACAGCTTTGAGTAAAAGACGCCTTTTCGGCCATTGTTTTAGAAAATCCACTCCAAAAGAAATCCCAGCAACGCATACGAGTGGGCTTTCATCCATATGATGGTGGTCAACGGGTCTCAGCACTGGTTCCTCCATGCGGGGCCCGAGGCTCAACTCACAGGGGAAACACGTCTCGTCTTCTCAACGCCATTTTAAATCTCTAATTATTTACATTATATAATTAAAACACTTTTTAAAAAGAAACCCCATTACACGGACAGAAGTAGGACGGTGATAGTCTTCTAAATGCTGTGTATGTGTTTTGTCACATTTGTGCTTATATTTGAATTAGGGCCGGGACTTTAACGCGTTAATTAAGATTAATTAATTACACAAAAATTAACGCGTTAAAAAAATTAACGCACTTTAATCGCACTTATTTTTGCACAGCGGAACGTTTCTCACTGGATGAGTTTCAGGCGTACCGATTATACTGGAGCACCAACTAACGTTCATGACTTCAGCATGGGACTTCAAACAACAACAAACCACGGTGAACAAGAGTCAAACTTGAACGAACAAGCTGATGAGACGCTTTGGTCGGCCCCGTGGATGGGACATTTTGTTTTAAAAAACGGACGGATGGAAGCGTCGACAAGAGCCGCAGCACATCAAGCCTAAAGTATCACCTAAATGCAAAGCATGTAGCAGCTAGCATGTAGCAGCTAGCATGTAGCAGTTAGCATGTAGCAGCTAGCATGTAGCAGCTAGCATGTAGCAGCTAGCGTGGACGTTAGCCCGACTCCGAGTGCAAGGAACCACACCCTGACCCAACCCACACTCAACCAGATGACTGGTCTCAGGGCCAGGATAAGTAAGTCCACGTCTGAGAAAGTTAAAAATTGATTAAAAATGCGATTAATTTCGATTAATGAATTACAAAGCCTTTTTTTAATCGAGTCCCGGCTCTAGATATAACGTGTCCCCACAATATGAACATTTGACACAACAGTCCAGTCAGGTAGGAATGGATCAACAGCGAACATCTGCGTGTCAAAGTTATTCACAGTTCAACGCTACATGAAAACATCGTGCGAATATACTCACCATACAGTCGATGCTTCATCCTTCCAGCTGAAGAGCGAGGCTGTGGACGTGTCCCCGTGTCCCTTTGCTTCACGCTGGCCGCGCCGACCCACTTTCTCCCCGGATCAATACAGAACGTTTTATTCTGTCTCATCTCAGATCTGAGTGCTGCATTTAAGTGAATCGACGGCGGGCTAAGTGGCGTCTGATTTGTATCGCAAAGTCGTGATGGAGCGGTCAGACGAGCGGAGGCTATTTCCTCGAATGATGCTTGACCGCTGGATGAAAGCTGACCAAAGTCCTTTTGTGACTCTTCTGAGAGAGACAGTATTCCAGCGCAGCGCAGATATCGTTAAAAGCCTCGAACATCTGTTGAAAGTCGTCACATGGACACGTTCCAGAAGACCACGAGGCCACCACCCAATCAGAGACCCAAGCATGCTCTGCACAGAGAATCTGAACGGCTACCATCCAATCAGAGATCAATGAAGTCAGCCTGAGCATCCTTTGTGCTCCAGTCCTCTCAGTGAACACAGAGCTGACCCCAGATCAGTCCTCTCAGTGGACACGGAGCTGACCCCAGATCAGTCCTCTCAGTGGACACGGAGCTGACCCCAGATCAGACGCACGCTGAAGGCTTTGAGCAGCTCTCACTGACCCTGCTGTTACGTCACATGTTTGTTGTTCACGTATCGTGTCCTGATATTCGTCTGTTGTCAGTGAGCGTGCTGGGAATCAAACCACCGACCCTCAGGTTGGGAGACATCCATTTGCACTTTGAGCCAAAGCTACGAGAAAGAAAATATCAAAGCAACTCGTTGAAGACACACTTGTTGAGACTTGTCAGAGGAATTGAAGGTTAGTTATAAATGTTGTCGTATCCACCGAATGCAAGGCGAAACAGCGTGGCCGACAGCTTTGAGTAAAAGACGCCTTTTCGGCCATTGTTTTAGCAAATCCACTCCAAAAGAAATCCCAGCAACACATACGAGTGGGCTTTCATCCATATGATGGCGGTCAACGGGTCTCAGCATCGGTTCCTCCATGCGGGGCCCGAGGCTCAACTCACAGGGGAAACACGTCTCGTCTTCCAACCCAGTTTTTTCGTGTTGCACAGCACGATTTTAAAAGCAATGTATTTCTACTGGTAACGTGTTTCGTGCCTGCAGGCTGCAGCACGTCTTTTTGTCCGGTCGGGTCGAGGAAGACCGGAAGCTGTGTGGTTCATAAAAACATGTTCTTACTCAATATCAAGCCACATTGCTTTAACACCAAATCCCAGCATGCATTGCGGCTAACACATCCAATCAGCGAGCTTAAAACCAAAGCTGAGGATCTTGGGTAATCGCTCGAAATGCCTACGTCTGTTTCCGGTTATATTTATTTTGAAATTCAGTTCCTGACGGACGCCAAAAAAGCCCGAGATTATGGAATCAAACCAATAAATAAAAGCAAGGATAATTGTGTGTTATTGGTGAGTAAATAACAGTGTGTTATTTTGAAAAGAATAACAAATTAGAAGGAAAAAAATATTTTAAAATACAGATTTCAGTATCCTGAGGCTCTGAGCCATTTATTTTCCTCACAGACGGCAACAAAAGTCCGAAATTATACGATTTAAAATAAAACCAATAACTGTGGCTTGATATTGAGTAAGAACATGTTTTTATGAACCACACGGCTTCCGGTCTTCCACGACCCGACCGGAGGAAGAGACGTGCTGCAGCCTGCAGGCAGTAGAAATACATTGCTTTTAAAATCGTGTTGGTGAACACGAAATGCCGTGAGACTGGGTCGTGTCTTCTCAACGCCATTTTAAATCTCCAATTATTTACATTATATAATTAAAACACTTTTTAAAAAGAAACCCCATTACACGGACAGATGTAGGACGGTGATAGTCTTGTATGTATTTTGTCACATTTGTGTTTATATTTGAATAGTTTCTGAATGTGGAGACCGTCTCTGCGAATGGACGTGTCTTGTAGCACCGTTGCACTCGTCAGCCACCTTAAAAACAGATATTGAAATGAACACTCCTTCAGCTAGTACACGTCTTACATCAACAACGACATTCCAACCCCTCACGGCGGGGCACCTGAGCTGAGTTAAATGCAGTCGCACTCCACAGGTGTGTGCTATTGCTCAGGTGCTACTCACAGCTGGGCTCAAAGCGAGTGCATCGTGATGAGTGAGAGCCTCGCACGGATAGTGAATCTCAAAATGAGGAATCAAACATTGACGAGGGAGCCGTTAATAATGCAGAGGCAGGGAAGGATCTGTTGGCGAGGAGAAGTTAAAGGAGCAACGCGGGGGTGCTCAAATGAAGCTGGAATGATATCCCAGAATTTGCACAATTTGGGTTTTTTAAATATGCTCTTTCAGAAGAAATTATTTCATGTATATATATATTTATTTTAGCTTGCTAACGTTAGCAATGATTCCCACATTACTTTTGGTTCCTGTTACCCCCGCCACCACAAAAGAAAATAGATACCCTTGAAGGAGTTTTTTTCAAACATGTTCAATGACCTCCAACACCTTGTGGGTGTGGACAAACCGTGTAAACAGTTGTGTAATGTGATCAGTCCAGCCATCTGAAGACCTTTGAATATCTAGTAAGTAGAAGACAGTTAGCCTAGCTTGCTAACGTTACTAACAGATTCCCACTTAGCCTTTGATTCATGTTGCCTTCCTGCATGATAGCAATGGAAGATAGTTAGCCTAGCTTGCTAACGTTGCTAACAGATTCCCACTTAGCCTTTGATTCATGTTGCCTTCCGTGCATGATAGCAATGGAAGATAGTGAGACCTAGCTTGGCTTAACGTGCTAACAGATTCCACTTAGCCTTTGATTCATGTTGCCTTCTGCATGATAGCATGGAGATGTTAGCCTAGCTGGCTAACGTTTGCGTAAAGATTTCCCACTTAGCCTTTGATTCCTTTGCTTCCTGGGCATGATAGCATATGGAAGATAGTTAGCTTAGCTTGCTAACATTGCTAACAGATTCCCACTTAGCCTTTGATTCCTGTTGCCTTCCTGCATGATAGCAATGGAAGATAGTTAGCCTAGCTAGCTAATGTTAGCTCTGATTCCCACTTTACTTTTGGTTCCTGTTACACCAGCCACCAAAAAAGAAAAAGTATACTCTGGAAGGAGTTTTTTCAAACATTTTCAATGACCTCCAACACCTTGTGGGAGTGGACAATAGGCCTACAGACATTGCATGTTTTAAAAATCAAATGTGTAAACAGTTGTGTAATGTGATCAGTCCAATCATCTGAGGACCGGAAGGTAGTTAGCCTAGCTTGCTAACGTTGCTAACAGATTCCCAGCACTTGGCCTTTGGTTCCTGTCACCTTCCTTCATGATAGCAATGGAAGATAGTTAGACTAGCTAGCTAATGTTAGCACCAGTTAACTTTAGTTTCTGTTACTGGTCCATTGTCTGTCCTGCATTATAGTGAGTCAGCAGTCCAGCTAACGTTAGCATTTTCTTTGCTTTATGGATCAAGATGTGGTGAAGGCACATAGACATCTAGTCCTGTGACCTCAACACTAAACATAACTCAACTCTTAAAAATAAATATATATGTTTTGCTTATGTCGTGGGACATACTGTAAATAGTCACAACGTTCTTTATACAACAAGCTAATAAAGTAGGGTGACCAGACGTCCCCGTTTTCCGGGGACAGTCCCCATTTGTATTGGCCTGTTCCCGGAAATGTCCCCGTTTTTTAATATACGTTAAAAACACATAACAAGGTGAAATAAAACGTTTCATGTCAGGAAACACTGGGTACACAGACTGCAGTCAAGCCAGCCCCCACTTCAGAAAACACACTCAAGCCAGCCCGTACGTCAGTGACCACCAACTGGCGGCCCGCGGGCCACATCCGGCCCGCCAGACATTCTCATCCGGCCCGCACGACTGGGGTGACTGTGGCGTTGGCGGAGTGGTTACTGCGTTCGCCCCCCACCCATTTCTTTGTTTACAACGTCTCGTGAGTAAGGTGCAGTACCGGAGTCCAACAGAGAGGCAGCAGCTGCGGGACAGTAGACTGCGTACTGCGAACCCTTCCCTCCCCTGAAGAAGAAGTGATCCTTCGTTGTGAAGAGTCTGGTTAATGCGCTCCGCACCACAGCAGTAGCCCCGCTGCGACAGAGTCCAACAGAGAGGCTGGAGCTGCGGGACAGTAGCCAAGAAGCAGGGTTGGGTTGTAACGGAATACATAACAGCGTTACGTAATCAGAATACAAACATCAAGTAGGCTAACTGTATTCAGCTGGCGTTACATTTGAAAAACGAGTAATCTGATTACAGTTACTTTCGTAAACCTGAAGTGAATACATTTTGGAATACTTATTGGAATTATTGGTGGAAAAGTTTCCTCACAAAATGTAATATTCATTACCGGCAGAACTGTGTGCACACTGCACAGCGCTGCAGCGTGTCTGTGAGCGAGAGAGAGATGCAGCGTGTCTGTGAGGCCCCGCCCCCGCACGCAGAGAGAGAGAGATGCAGCGTGTCTGTGAGGCCCCGCCCCCGCACGCAGATGAGAGAGAGAGATCTCTTTTAAAATATATTGAAAGTTAGAAACGGAGATGGTTGGATAAAATGTGCAAGATAACGTTTATGTATCATTTCTTTATTGTCGAAATGATGACATTTCATAACGGGATGAAATCAAAGTGAATGGCCTGCTGCTGCTGAATGCATGGGGCAAGTGACTGGAAAAAGTTTTAAAAGTTATTACATCGTTTCAGATAATAATGATAATTCATTCTATTTAGGGGCGCCTTTCAAAGCACCCAAGGACACCTTACAATTCATAACATATTCCAAGGAAAGGTTTTAAGACAGTTCAAAGAATGCAGTCCGGGTGATGTTTTTTATGTGGGGTGCAGATGAGAGAGCTGTCCAGAATCACCAAGATGTTGTGTTTGTGCTCTTGATAAGCCATGAAAACAGTAAAATGAGTGTCTCCTGTTCACCAAAACATACCCATCTGTTATGGAAAAAGCAAGTATTCCAAAAGTAATCTGAATACTATTTATAAAATTCTGGGCTATATAAAAATCGCTGGCCCGCGATAGTGTCTATTGGTTACATTTCGGCCCTTGGACACATGTAGTTGGTGATCCCTGCCGTACGTGATATTACGGTGCGCGAATATCCTATGCATTACGGTAGAGGCCTGTAAAAACTGCCTTCAAAATAAAAGCGTTTACTCGGTCAATAACAAATATACCTAAAAATACACCAAACATATTCATATATACTGGAGCTTAAATTAAGAAAGATGTACTCTATAATGTGATCAATAATAATTTAAAATAAACTACGTATAACTACCACATTATAACTGAGTGAATGTAAAATGTAAGGACACAGTTATGAAGACATATCTGACATTTCCACTGGGTTACTATTTCAATTGATGTTGACACCATCTCACAACAGTCCTAAAATAACATTACTTTCTGAAGCACAATTTAAAATGTATGCTGTTTAAAATCTCAAATTAGATCTACTGTCCATCTATATTTTGATTATTATTTAATGGAAAGCGTCCATAATCAAAGAGTCATTCGAAGTCAATCAAATACTTATTTCACTCCAAGGTGAAAGCAGGACACCTCAATCTGATGAAGAATTTCAAAATAAAATACTTTTGAAATCTCATATGGGCTATCGTCCTTCTGTTTTATACAAGAATAAATAAAAAACTGTCAAATTATCAAAGACTTATTTCACTCCAGGGTGATAGCAGGACACCTCAATCTGATGAAGAATTTCAAAATAAAAGACCTTTGTAATCTCATATGGGCTATCGTCCTTCTGTTTTTCCAAGAATAAATAAAAAACTGTCAAATTATCAAGTACTTATTTCACTCCAGGGTGATAGCAGGAGACCCCATCTAGTCAATCAGAGAAAATCAGGACAATCTGATGTAGAGTTTCAAAATAAAATACTTTTGAAATCTCATATGGGCTATCGTCCTTCTGTTTTTATACAAGAATAAATAAAAAATTGTCAAATTATCAAAGACTTATTTCACTCCAGGGTGATAGCAGGACACCTCATCTAGTCACTCAGAGAGAATCAGGACAATCTGATGAAGAGTTTCAAAATAAAAGACCTTTGTAGTCTCATATATGGGCTATCGTCCTTCTGTTTGTATCCAACAGTTCAAATGTTCGAATTACATTGAACCAGATTTGTCCCCCTTGTTTCTTTAACAGCGAAGGCAATTGGATATGTTGATGATATATTGACGGCAAAACTCAAAATGTCCCCGGTTTTCATTTAGAAAATCTTCTTATAATAAAGCCTATCAGACATCACCGTGCTATGTGCACCTCAGAGCTTTGCAGCAGCAGCATCATCCCTTTAGGACGTAACGCCGTGTACCACCTCGTAGCCTGTAGACGGAATACATGACTTTGCAGACTGAGGCTGAATATGAATGTGAACTCCAGATGCCCCGAGTCTGAGAGGCAGGCCGTGAACTCTGAAACCGCTCCATCATCTGGACTGAAACGCCGGCGTCACCCAGTTAATCCTCGACTTTTCTAAAAATAAACCCAGATTTCAAGAAAAGCTCTCAAATCAAAATCATAAGCAGGGGAAGCGAGTGAGAGAAATACACGAGGTTTCTTAGCAATTCTAAACTCGAACAGGTGAGACATAAAAGTATTTATTACGTTTTTCTGTATTGAACTAGTTAAATACGTTCCAATCTCAGGAGCAGGAAAGGACTCTTTAAAGTAGAGACACTACAAACTGATATACACCTGAACATCA
>RQJG01010851.1:0-28490 GCA_009756435.1 Chionodraco myersi | reverse complement strand
TCCCAGCACTTAGTACCCAGCACTTAGTACCCAGCACTTAGTTCCCCCATGGAACTAAGTACAGATCGCGTTCACACCGGAATAAGTTCCCCGAGGGAAGATTACGCAAATGAAGCCGCTGACGTCACTTCTTCTTCTTCTGCTTTGGGTTTACTGGCAGGCCACAAACCACTTCACGGCGTATACTGCCGCCCGAAGTCCCCGGCCGGAAGTCCCCGGAGTTGGGGCCTTCCGGGTAAATCGCCAGAACGCCGACACCGCCTCATCTCCACCGTTCCCAAGTTTGTTTTTGTGTTGCCATAAGTTAGTCTCTCTGTTGGTGCGCGAGGCTAATGCTAATGCTAATAATGCTAATGCCAGCAAATACAATGGCGGCTTCACAAAACTTTTCACAGTGTTACGAGGCGTGGTTTGCAATCCGCCCAGCAAATAGAAAATGGTATGTTTTTCTCCCAGGATAGTACCATCTCTCTAGCAGGCACTAACAATAGGGGTAAAAGTTCTCTGAACTAAGTTCTCTTTTTGGTGTGAACGCAAAATTCTAGGCACTAACGGAACTAAACGGTAAAAGTACTCGGGTGTGAAAGCGCCTCTTGCTACGGTCATTCCCTATCGTGTCTCCTATAATCAGGCGTTGTAATATGTATTCATTTGAGCAGTTTGCATGGCTTCAACTCTGCCCTTTGCCTGATCGCTCTGACCTCATGTAGTCGTTGAATCCTGAGGCTATTTATAGCGTGAGAGCAAGCACTCGATGTTATTTCTGTGTCCAGGCGTTGTTTACCTTCGGGGACAAACCCGGCAGTGAACAGATGAGGACTTTGAGGAGCGAGATACTTGACTTTGACCAATGGGAATTTTTAAGAGCTGTGCTGACGGCTGGTTTCATGGAGGACATTTAGTGGAGTTCATTTTGTATTTCTTGTTGGTTTCCCATGTATAACATTATAATCTCCTCGATCGTTAAATGATACTGACATTTAAGTCAACATTTGTTTCTCTAAAACTTTACTTTAGTCACCCACTATTAAAATATAATGGAATTAACATTTTCAGGCTATAATATGTATTATACATGATGAATATTAAGTTTATATGAACAAATATGAAGTTAATTGTAATGGAGAAGGGGTAGTAGTACAACTTTTTGGACTTACTTATTCGTTGTTTGAAAACATACAAATAATCTCAATTGAGTTAGTCAATAACTATATTAACTCAAAAATGTTATTATAGCTATTTATACCATCTTTAAGGCAGATTCCATTTTGAAGGGAATCACCCCAAATCCTTATATTTGTTATTAATTTCATTTTTAATAGATGTACTATACTATATATACGATGTCACAATTTGATGTCAAAAAATATTTACATATACATTGTTGACAATATGACAGACTCCCCATCTCACACTGATAACAGCCATATTTTAATTATAACCTCTGCTTCTAATTATATTAAAGTTATATTAAATAACCACTTTATTTTACTGTGAGCTTTAATCAGGACATCCCCCATGGGTAAAGTTAATTTCTTACACCTTCAAGTTGCCATCCTTCATTTCAGCAGAATAAACGAAGCGTAAAACTAATGTAATATAATTAGTTGTAAACCTGTCTGGCAGAAGACAGGCTGACGCTGTGAACCACATGTGACGGGTTACAGACGCCCGCGTGTGAACAAAACACCGTCTCTGTGAGTGTTGGCAGCCGGTTAGGTTTTACCACGAGGCCTAAAGCTCCAGTGATGTAGTTCAGACACAAAGAGGCTGCAGACTCACAGCAGAGCGGCCATTCCCCACATCAGCACATTGCTGGCTCCAACGGTGCAGAGAGGCTGGACCCAACACAGCAATCGGTTTTTTTACACGTCGTTTGCTGAATCAATCGAGCGATCCTGCCAAGAAACGCATCGGCGCTTCCTTCAGCTGCAGGACACCAGGAAGTGAAGTCCAATATTTAACAAATGTTTAACTTCTAGTTTAATATTGCAAAGAGAACATGACCTGGAATAGTTAGCGGCCTCGGATCAAGTTCTTTTTACTCTGATCTGTCAAAGGTTTTTCAACCAACTTAGTACAACTTATTATCCTACATTTTCCCCTCAAGTCAATATTTTAAATACATTGCAACCAGAACAAGTGTGGAACTGATCTTGGCCCTTTTTCCACCAAAGCATTTTAAGGATTAAACCATTTCAGTCCCGTTGTTCATGAGATAATCCATCCTTAGATTATTTTGAGCATTACACGAGAATGTGTTCTCTGTATGTTTCGGTGTTATTGTCGACAGAGTATTCTTCTGCCCCGAGCTCCTCCTCCACCGAGGCAACACATAACAGAGGGAATTGAATGAATAAACAAGTGGTGTGTGTGTGTGTGTGTGTGTACCTGATCCGTCGGGGATGGAGCGCACGAAGGTGGGCAGCATCTTCACGGTGGCGGTGGGGCTGGTGTCGCGGCCGAGCCCGTTCTCCATCTCCCTCCTGAAGCGGTTCATGATGTCCTTCACCGTGTCGTCGGAGAACCGCATGGAGTACAGGTACTTATCAATCTGAGGAACAAGCACAGGGGGTCAGGGAGGACTCAGACTACTACACAAGTGTTCATTCATTTAGTATCCTTCCTTCTGTCCTTAATCTTTCTAAATGTTTGTATGTCTTAGTAAGAGGTTATTACATCTAATTGTCAAAAATAATATGGATGGTTCTGTGCTTCGTTCTTCGCAAGAAATACAAGATAAAGATATTTTTGGGCTACCACCAGTAAATGGACTGTACAGGGCGACTGTGGCTGAGAGGGAGTGCGGTCGTCTTTCAACCAGAAGGTTGTGGGTTTGATCCCAGCCCGTGCAGCCACCACGTCGATGTATCCTTGGGCAAGATACGGTAAGCAAGTGGTACTGCTCTGTATGAATGGGTGAGGGGTCGTAAAGACTGGATAAAGCGCTATATAAGTCCAGTCCATTTACCATTTACCAGTGCCTTTATTGAAGTAAAAGATCGATAACACGCGCCCGCACTGGATTCAAACCAGCTCCTGCGCACAGGGACCCAGACATGTGGGCTGCTTGCTGTACCAAGTGGGCTCTAAGGCAGCCTATTTGTAAAAGGTTGGCAAAGTAGATATCCTGGGTCCTTTTATAAAATACAATTATGCCTCAAATACAACATGTACACAATCAAGGTAACACCCCCAATCTGCCATACACACAGACATCTGTAAACAACAACAATGATGACAAAGTGACTTTACTTTAGCTTCCCCTAAAGATGTTAACTTCAGCTGACCATTTTAAACACTACCTTTTTTACAATGTCCTGGTTTCTGTCCTCGTGTGCTAATTTGTTTAAAGTGAATCAATCTATTGGTTTTTTTTCTACCACTCACCCCAACATACCTCTCATGCATTTAGTTAAGTAAGATGCAACACAGTATGAGATGTTCCTATACCCGGGAGATAATGAATGATGTGGCGTGGCAAGGCGTGGCGTGGCGAGGTAAGGCGTGGCGTGGCGCAGACAAGGCGTGAAGGCAAGGCGGCGTGGGCAAGGCGAAAGCGTGGCGATGGTAAGGCAAGGCGTTGGTAAAGGCAAGGCGTGGTAAGGCAAGGGCGTGCGTGGTAAGGCGTGGCGTGGCAAGGCAAAGCGTTGGCTTGGCAAGGCGTGGCGTGGTAAGGCAAGGCCGTGGCGTGGCAAGGCAAAGCGTTGGCGTGGCAAGGCAAAAAGCGTGGCTGGCAGGCCAAAAGCGTGGCGTGGCAAGGCAAGGCGTGGCGTGGTAAAGCAAGGCGTGGCGAGGCGTGGCGTGGCAAGTTAAGTTAAGTTAAGTTAAGTTAAGTTAAGTTTATTTATATAGCACTTTTCAACACAAGGCAATTCAAAGTGCTTTACAAAAAATGAAAGACATTAAGAAAATGGAATTTAAAATCAGTCATTAAAAAGAAAAGCTAATAAAATAAACATTAAAAGAAAAAATACATGGATAGAAGTTACAGTGCAGTTTAAGATGTGAATAGGTCAATTAAAAACAGCCAGTAGCTGATGATATATAGGTCATATAGGTCATATAGGTCATATAGGTCCACTGTTCTCTCCGTCAGGTCACCTCGCTGTGCGTTACATCACGATGAGGACACTGATGTAGAAACATGTCAACATGAGACGAAAGAGGCTAAATTAAATAAAACATAAGATGTTGGACACAGACTTTAGCAGCATTGCCTGTGGTTAGATTGCAGTTTACCGTAAGCATCTAATTAATGAAAGGTTTCTAGGGGGGGGGTTGCCCTGCACAACCACTGTTGTTGTTGCATAATCACACACTGCATGCCATCAGGCAGAGATCCGCTCCGTGCCAAAACCCCGCTCCACACGTTCTCTTCTCATCGGGCTCCTCACGGCGGCATGGCTTTCATTGAGCCTCTTGTCACGGAGGTGGTCTCTGGGCTCGTAGATCTCGGCCTCCGCTACGGGTCGTTGAGTACGAGTGTTCCCCTCCCCCCATGTCTGTCGTTGATTGTGTGCACCTGGTACCCGTTTTGGTCCCCCCCCCCTCAACCTGGTACCCTGTGTGGTCCCCCCCCCTCACCTGTGCCCCTGTGTGGTCTCCCCCCTCACCTGCGTGCCCTGTGGTCTCCCCCCCCTCACCTGGTGGCCACTGTTGGGTTGATTGGGCTGGGCGTTTAGGCTCTGGTTAGAGGGGGAGTGTGTGAGAGATCCTGGTGGCTGCAGGCCAGGCTGTGCCCACGTGAACACCAGCAGCAGCCGGATTGAGGCTGTGTGTATTGTGTTCACGCTGCAATAAATGCCCACACGGGTTATATTTGGGACGGCTGCCTCTGCCTCCCTGCTCGGTCTGGGCCACTCAGTCGTCAGCGCCACGCCTCTGAACACAACCAACGCGATGTGACGTTTGAAGACTTGTGGGAGACAAATCCTGTCGCTGTCAAGCTTGTGAGGCTGCATCTCAAGACAGACATTTGGACAGATACCATCGATTGTGTGGACATGGGAGAAAGAGGAGGATGTGGGGGTTTGACATGTGATAAAGGTCCCAAGCATACTTGCCAACCCTCCCGATTTCACTGCCTTCTCCCGGTTTCTGACAAAATGAGATTTACTCAGGACTGTTTCCACTCGGACTTTAATACAGCTACACCATTGTTTGGTTTCCATGGTAGCGCGTCTCTTTAGCAGCGCGCAACTCAAAGTCTGAGAGGGTGAGGAAGATAGTCACAGAAAACAGAAGAATGGAGAACTCGACCCTCTGCTCACTCCTTTCCTTTCCTGTTTTCCCCTTCTTCGACTCCTCGTTTCCTTTGGTTGGAAAGACAGCATCACATCGACCCTGCTTCTTCTTCCAACATGTAATCAGAGCTGCAGACGCCCATCGTGTGAGGGCCGTGTTATTAAAGCAGCAGTATTACATCAAGGGTAATTGTTTCATTGCACCCTGCATTTAGCCCGGGGTGTTGTTGTCCTCGTGATACTTTGGAACAGTGCTTGGCTGCTCAGCATGACTTTGTAAAGAAGAGTAGCATGGGTTGAAATATAAGTATATTTAAATAAGATGACCTCAGACAGGGAGGTTATGTTTGGCTCAGTTTCTCTCATCAGCTACTGGACTCAGAAGCATTAAGGAAAGGCCAGGGATGAACTGATTTTGAAACAAATCCAAATAATATCTTCCCTTTCCACCGTCTGCGCAGACGAGGCCAAAGCCGTCATGTTTTATGGTCGTCTGTCCGATTCTGAATTCACAATATCTCATAACGACCTCTTTTCACCCTCTGTCTGAAACCAGAGCCCAGTCTGCTCTGATTGGTTAGCTGGCCGGCTCTGTTGTGATTGGTCAACCACTTAGAGATGTCCCGCCCCCTAGCTTTTCAAGAACAAAGTGTTGGTGGAGCTCTAGCCCAGTGTTTCTCAAACTTGTTCATACCAAGGACCACTTAACCAATAAAAAAACACTCGCGGACCACCTAACTCCACAAATATCCCAAAACACATCGTTTTTCTAGAACAGATTATAAATCGCCTGAAAATGGTACAAACAAGTGGCAACATGTGTGACGAAGGTGTTGCCCTGAGCTTTATCATGCAATAGAAAGTGAAACTTAAGCTCGTTCCATTGCGGAGATATTCCCGCGAGAGTGCGGAAAACTTAAATGTATTTATTTATTTCAAATGAGAAATGTTACCAATATACTCACGGACCACTAGGGGGCGCTCACGGACCACCAGTGGACCACACTTTGAGAAGCACTGCTCTAGCCGATAGAAGCATGAGTATTACTTAGTGATGTCACTTTGTTCATGAATTAAACAAAGGAGTCGTTTCAGGCGGGGGGGGGGGGTGGGGGGGGGGGGGGTGTAGGAGAAAAAAAACCCCTCTGAAGACCATTACATGCCACACCAAACCCAGAGATACAACACACTACAGGAAAGAGAAAAACTACAACAAACATAAGAGGGCCCCTTTAAGGATAGACTGATTAGATATGGGGGGGGGGGGGGGGGTGGTCAAAGATCACCGCGACCTCAGGAAGGCTCCTTTGTGGTGAAAGTGAAATGTCAGGAACAAATGAAGGGAATTTCTTCATATTTGGTTTAAAAACATCCGATGTGTCTCGACATGACCTGATAAGGATCTGGTGTACATGGTCAAGGTCACTGTGACCCGGTCACTCGTGAAAAATGTTCTCGATCAAGAAGTAGTTCAATAAACTATGACAGTGTCAGTGTTTCAAAGGCGATGACATTTTGTTACGGCACGGTTGTAAATTGTGACGTTATTGGTTAGCAGCGGCAGCACACCACATATTCATTGTTAGCTTATCCTCTGAAGTATCCTGAGTCAGCCCACTGGAGACTATGTTTTAACTCCACTAACCTACTTCTGCAGAGGCTCGTGCGTCTACTGCATTATTGATCTCCCACTCAGCCACTCAGCCTCCTTTTCATCTCACCTCCCCACCATCCCCCACTCCCTGAGAACATGTCACCCGTCTGTATCCAACACACTGGCTAATATCTCCTAAATTGAAGGTCACTTTCTGTAAATGAGGCGTTATTCCGGTTTTTCCTGTTTACACCGCAGCCGGCTCTTTCCCCCGAAAACCGGTTCTTACCGAGCTCGAACAAATGGTCGGTGGTCTAGAAGCAAGAACCGCACACGTCACGCTTACGTCGGAGGGGGCGAGATTAACCTGAGCTAACAGTTTATGGCGAGTAGGCCTACGGAAAATACACATTGTAACAAGCAGTAGCGCTGAGCAAAGTGACAAGAACGCAACCACACACTTTATAAAGTTAGGCAACACTAACCAGGCTTCGTGTGATTCTGTTTATTTGTACCTTACTTTGACCATCCATTCGCTGTCATTGATCATTGTGGAGAGAGGCAGACGTTTTGTTTTGTATTATAGCAGCTATGGATGGAATCAATACATGGGCTGCACAGGTTGTCATGTCCGACTATTACAAGTAGAATCATAAGCCGGTAAAATTAGCTTGTAGAAAACGGCTTATGCGACAATAGGATAGCAAGAAGTAGTGAAGATAGTCAGTTTAGCTTCGGTTGCTATGGTAACATCAAGGGGGGCGGTATGTATCAGCTGCTTGTGTGACAGTCAGACAGTGAAGACTTTACAGCGGTCGGTAAATGCCGCTAAAACACATTAATAAACAATTAACCACGGCACTCTGGAGAAAAGTACAAGGTTGGAGAAGTAGTTATTTAATTAAGTCTGGCTTCGTATGATTGAAAGTAACACGGTCATCGACCCGACGCAGTCCCCCATTGTTGTTGTTGTTGTTGTGGGCGCCGTTGGGGAGAAAATCAGCGACGTAAACGGTGACGTCATGACGCAGCTGGGCGACGTGAACAACGGGGGCTGAAAATAAAAACCGGTTCTGAACCAGAAGAGCGCAAGCACGGAGCTAGATAGGGAACTGCGTTTGGTGTGAAAGGGGCACGAGACGACCCAGGGGCCAAAAAGGGAGGAGGAGATCTTAGCGCTCACGCGTTTTTTTCTTCCTCAAAGACACCTGTCTGCTTCCCCCAGCAACTGACGCTCCGGAAACAATTACCCTCACGAGGGTCTGTGAGCAGCAGCCTCATCAATACGGACACTCACTACTGCCCTTCTCTCAAGGACATTCATGTCAAACACTCTAGAGAAAATCCAAATTACACTTCTTCACACTCTTAGCTCACAGGCTCCTCCAACAGGATAAAACAGATAGAATAGTTAAAATAATGCAAGTAAATACAAATAAAACAGCTCTGCAGTCCAACACGCGCACACACAACAGAAGCCGTGCACACAGTTTACACACCTTTTTGAGTTGATCATCCTTCAACTCGGTGAAGTAGTAGGCCAGAAGCTGAGCGGCTATCATCCTGCCTGGAGCTGTCACACACACTACGAGAGGTGTTCAGAGTACACGGGTTTCTGTCTCCCCTCGCGGACCCCTCTGTGTCCTGGACAGAGGAAGAAGAAGCAGGCCTGAAGCTGAGCTAGGCAAGGTTAACGAGAAGAAGCCTGGTGAAAAAGGAGTGCAGCACTGTGGTCGTGCCTGCTAGTCTGCGAAGGACACTCACACACAAACACACATAAACCCCCACGAACACACACAGAGGCTGGTCTGAGCGTGTCTCCTCCCTCTGCTCTGCTAGCTCCCTGTTAGCTCTGGGGAGATGCAGCAGAAACACAGGAATGGTGCTTTTGCTTTGCCCTGCCCCCACCGACACGCCTGATTGGCCGAGCTGAGGGAGAGGAAAGAGGGGGGGGTGGGTGAGAGAGGAGGGGGCTTCTCCTGCTCAGCAATGTGGGAAAGAGAGGAGGGGGTGCGCAGAAAGCTGCATGATTCCCTCTCTCTCCTCCTCCCTTCTGCTCACAGTCGGTTTGTTCGTCGTGCGCGTTGCCACGGCACCCAGAGGTGTACGTGCAGACGAGCGAGGCGATCACACGGTGATGTCATCATCCCGCTCCCTGCATCAGATGAAGGGCACCAGATAGAGCAGCATCTCTCAACAGCTCCACACCTCTCTCAGCATGCCCGTGTGTTATCTGCTGCGACACTCTGCTCTCCCTCTGCAGCCGACAACATGTTGCCCTCAACGATTACCGACATGCATCTGATGCGTTTGTCCAAAGCAACTTACAATAAAGTTTTTAAACCATGAAGAGAATATCTCAGAGAGTGAGAATCCTGAAGGTGCATCTGCTCTCTATGAGCTAAGCTACAGTCAGTGCTACACACAGAACAGAGGGGTTTGTTGTTGTTGTTGTTGTTGTATTTTTGGCCAAAGTTCGGTTGAAACCATAGACTGTAACTGAAGATATTGATTAAAGGCGGGGTAGGTAAGTTTCAGAAAGCGGCTCGAGATACACTTAAGCAATAGCTCACGACAGGCCGTGGTATATGCTCATTATATCACAGCTAAGGGGCGTGGTTCGGCCCGACGGTATACTGTTTTTCTCAGACGCGGAGGGATACTGACTTGTTGTGAAAAGTAACTTACAATTCTACCCGTGGTATATATCACGTCTAAGAACCAATCAGATTGCTTGATTTGACTTGTCCGTTTTATAATTGTTGTTATATTCCATGGAATGCTCTTAACATCCCGATAGCAATGAATATCTTAAGTGCTAAAAAATCCATTAAAAAAATTTCATCTGTAGAAGCCGTGATACTGTAAAAAGTACAACCAATCGGATTGGATGCCCTACCTGCCTGTCAGCCTTCCATCGGGGCACAAACTTATCTCGTGCCCTCATTGGTCATGTGTCAGTTGGAGGCGGGGCTCTATACGGAAGTGGCAGATTGTCTCCGGTTGTGTATTTTCAAATTCTAGCGATCTCGAGCCGGTTTCTCAAACTTACCTACCCCACCTTTAACACACTTTTATTATATTTAAATGTCTTTGGTTTCGAAGTGTATTAAACTGTCTTTACCTCTACAACCACTGTATTCAGAAAATCAAAATACTACTTTATAGTTTGTATTCCTATTAAAACTGTTCATGCTACACTTTGGCTCTTCCTATCTTACTTATATTACACCTAAACATTCTCTTGCTTCTCTTAGCATTTCGGTCAGATGCTAACTGCATTTCAGTCAGATGCTAACTGCATTTCAGTCAGATGCTAACTGCATTTCGGTCTTCACAGGTCTCACTAAAACATCTATTAGGAAGCTGCAGCTGATTCAGAACGCCGCTGCTCGAGTCCTCACTGACACTAAGAAAGTGGATCACATCCTGCTCTGAAGTCTTTACACTGGCTTCCTGTGTGTCAAAGAATAGATTTCAAAATACTGCTGCTGGTTTATAAAGCACTGAATGGTTTAGGCCCAAAATACATTTCTGACCTCCTGCTAAATTATGAACCATCCAGATCTCTCAGGTCTTCAGGGACTGGTCAGCTTTCTGTCCCCAGATCAGAACTAAACATGGAGAAGCAGCGTTCAGTTATTATGCTCCAAAACATCTGGAACCAACTCCAGAAACCTGCAGGTCCGCTGCAACTGCTGACTACTTTTAAATGCAGGGGCTGAAGACTTTTCTTTTTGCCGCTGCTTTTAATTGAACTATTCACATCTTAAACTGCACTGTAACTTTTATCCATGTATTTTTTCTTTTAATGTTTATTTTATTATCTTGTCTTTTTAATGACTGATTTTAAATGCCATTTTCTTAATGTCTTTCATTTTTTGTAAAGCACTTTGAATTGCCTTGTGTTGAAAAGTGCTATATAAATAAACTTGCCTTGCCTTACAGGTGGAAGCTGGGGTGGTGGTGGGGCAGCGAGCGGCAGCGACGTGGAAGTAGCTGCAGCAGCAATGCATGGAGAGAGGTCTGAGATCTGGCAGGTTCAATAGAGCGGCATATTAGGAGACTCTGACTGCTTGGTTGCAGAGTGGCAAGGGGCGTTACGTGTGAATGCAGCACAAGTGCTCGAGTTGACTGCCTGAACTAACTCGCTCCCATTTCGTTGTCACAGTAATAAAAATGAACTTCTAATCTGACGAGGCACCAAAGGTCGCGCTGGACAACT
Source organism: Chionodraco myersi (assembly GCA_009756435.1). NCBI lineage: Eukaryota > Metazoa > Chordata > Actinopteri > Perciformes > Channichthyidae > Chionodraco > Chionodraco myersi. The sequence goes on along the minus strand of RQJG01010851.1, from coordinate 17,425 downwards.
TTCACGCTCCATGTAATGCTTAAAACGTTGCTCGATACTTCAATATCCAAACCCTTTAATGTACAGAAGATGATTTGGCACCACGTCTGGATCCTGAAAAGATTCTTAATGTTCAGTTCAATTAAGAAGCGTTCTAAAGTGTACTCATTTAATTGTTTGTATACACGGACTACTTCATGTGTCTACATTCAGCTGCAGCTCCAGGTGTTAATCAGTGACCGATTGAAATGTACTTGTTCACAGACTGTATTTCACGCTTTCATTTTTACTCTTTTTTTAAATGTCATCTCTGGCAAAGTATTCGTAATAACCATCACTTTATCTCCAAACAATTGCACCTTGTATCAGTGGACTTCCTAAATGTGAACATACTTCAATCAGCCCAGAATTACGTGAAGGTTTTTATGAAACCTACATTTTTACATTGAGTTGTATTTGTGTTTCCTTTTCGTGCATCACGTAACTGAAGAGGAGGTTAAAACCGTAATCCTTTAATCTGCGTTATTGGAACCGATGTTGGGGTCGACGGATTATATTATGCATCACTCTTAGACTGCATGTAATAATAGCTAGAAATAAATTATTTCATCTCTGAAAATATCTGTTTTTAATAACTGTGACACACTTACAACTAATATCCCCTTCTAATGAACACATGGTTTGAAGTCCGACTTTTGATTCGCTGATAATGCCTGATGCAAGAAATCCCAGCATTGCTATACATAGTCAGAAACCCCCTCCTCTACCCCCCCCCTGCAGCTCGTCACCACGCTCTCCTCAAAATGACCCTCGCTGCTGACTCAATGACGTGCAAAGCCTCTGACGTGCCTCTTTTTTTCCGCCGTTAATCGCCGTGATTTAGGACTTCCCTTCTGGAGTCTGCTATATCATGCCCACAAATCCCCCTCCTTCCCCTCCTCTCCTCCTCCTCCTCCTCCTCCTCCTCCTCTCCTCCTCCTCCTCCTCTGTCCCATCGACTGCTGTCTGAAACCACGGGTCAATGAGTGCATGACGGACAGAAATGGATTCCCTGGACCATCTTTCCCCTCTCTGTGCTCCCAGTCAGCAGCAGAGATACTTGCACTGTTATCTGTTGTATTGTGTTGCGCTGTAGGAGGAGCCTGTGACTTCAGATGTGCATTGTCATAATCAATCAATCAATGTTTATTTATATAGCCCAATATCACAAATGTTACACTTGTCTCAGTGGTCTTCACAGTGTGTACAGAATATCAGTATGACAATACGACACCCTCTGTCCTTAGACCTCTGTTCTTAGAAACCCTCACATCGTACAAGGAAAAACTTCCGGAGAAAACCCACAGTTTAAAGGGAAAAATGGGAGAAACCTCGGGGAGAGCAACAGAGGAGGGATCCCTCTCCCAGGACGGACAGACGTGCAATAGATGCCGTGTGTAAATTGAAAAGATAATACATTTGCAACATAGGTAGTCCAGATTTTTGGAAATGCATGTGTGTATAATAGGAAGATGAATCCACGAGGATATCCATCCAGGACCGATGATCCAGGACCACAGCCACGACTCAAGATCCAGGGCTCGCGATCCAGGACACAGGACCGCAGGATCATCCATGTCTCCGGATCCCAGCGTATATAGACACCAAAAAGAAAGACATGTGGGGAAGCTGGGTTAATGGGAACATGAGAGGACACAGGTAGAGACAGAGAGAAGGAAGAAGTAAGATGTCCCCCGACACACTAAGCCTATATCAGCAAAACTAGGGGCTGAATCTAATCAGCCCTAACTATAAGCTTTATCACAAAGGAAGGTCTTAAGCGCACTCTTAAAAACGGATAGGGTGTCTGCCGCCCGAACACAAACTGGAAGCTGATTCCACAAATGTGGAGCTTGATAAGAAAAGGCTCTGGCTCCCATTGTACTTTTAGAGACTCTAGAACAACCAACAACCCTGCATTCTTGGAACGCAATGCCCTAGTAGGACAGTAGGGTATAATGAGTTCTTTAAGGTAAGATGGCGCCTGCCCATTAAGGGCTTTGTAGGCGAGAAGAAGAATTTTAAATTCTATCCTGTGTTCTAGGGAGCCAGTGTAAGGCAGCCAGAACAGGAGTCATGTGGTCCTTTTCCTAACTCTGGGTTAGTAGCAGAGCTGCAAGCATTTTGAATCAGCTGAAGCGACTGACTGACTTCTTGGTACTCCCTGATAATAAAGAGTTACAATAATCCAGCCTAGAAGTAACAAATGCATGGACTAGTTTCTCTGCATCGTTTTGAGGCAAGATATGCCTGATTTTTGCAATGTTACGTAGATGGAAGTAGGCGGTCCTTGAAATTGTTTTTATGTGGGCGTTAAAGGATAAATCCTGATCAAATATAACACCAAGATTCCTTACAGTCTCATTGGAGGCCAAATTAATGCCATCCATAGTTAGTATATCTTTAGATAATTTGTTTCGTAGATTCTTCGGGCCAAGTACAATAACTTCAGTTTTGGTCGTGTTTAACATAAAAAAGTTTAAGGTCATCCACGTTTTTAAGTCCTTAAGGCAGTCTTGAATTTTATTTAGATGATTACTTTCATCAGGCTTGATTGATAAATATAGTTGAGTATCATCCGCATAACAATGAAAGTTTACAGAATGATTCCTTATAATATTGCCTAACGGAAGCATATATAATGTGAACAAAATAGGTCCGAGCACTGAGCCCTGTGGCACTCCATGGCTAACTTTGGTTTGTGTGGAAGATTCATCATTAACACGTACAAACTGAGAGCGTTCAGATAGATAGGACCTAAACCAGCCTAAAGCAGTTCCCTGTGTGCCAACTAAGTGCTCTAGTCTTTGCAATAGGATGTCATGGTCGATAGTATCAAATGCAGCACTGAGATCGAGCAAAACAAGAATAGAGACAAGTCCCTTGTCTGAGGCTATTAGAATGTCATTTGTGACTTTAACCAGAGCTGTCTCTGTGCTATGCTGTGTTCTAAAGCCAGACTGAAAATCTTCAAATAAATCATTGTTTTTTAAGTAATCACACAACTGTTTTGCGACCACTTTCTCAAGAATTTTTGAGAGGAACGGAAGATTAGAAATAGGTCTATAGTTGGCTCAAACCTCTGGATCGAGGTTGTGCTTTTTAAGAAGCGGTTTTATCACTGCTACTTTGAATGATTGTGGAACATAGCCTGATAATAAAGACATATTCATAATATTGAATAAAGAAGTGCTAATTAATGGAAAAACTTCCTTCAACAGCCTAGTTGGAATTGGGTCTAACATGCACGTTGATGGTTTAGAAGAGAGAATCCTTGAATTTAATTGTTCAAGGTTTATGGCTGAAAAGCATTCTAGTTTACTATCTAGTGTAATATTAGAACTTACGTTTCCGGGAGCTGTTGATAACACTATACTGGTCAAAGGAAAGAGGTCATTAATTTTGTTTCTAAGAGTAACAATTTTATCGTTAAAAAAGCACATAAAATCATTGCTACTGAGTGCTATGGGAATAGAAGGCTCAATGGAGCTGTGGCTCTCTGTCAGCCTGGCTACAGTGCTGAAGAGACATGTTGCATTATTCTTATTCTCATCTATTAATGAAGAGTAGTATGCTGCTCTCGCTTTACGCAGTGCTTTCTTATATTCATTGAGAGTAATATGCCAAATTAAACGAGATTCTTCAAGTTTAGTGGAACGCCATATCCTTTCAAGTTGTCTAGACTTTTGCTTTATTTTGCGGGTTTGGGCATTATGCCATGGAGCTAATCTGTGTTGTTTTATTTTCTTCTTTTTCAAAGGAGCAACAGAGTCTAATTTTATTCGCAGCGCATCTGTAGCACTATCAACAACATGATCAATTTGGGGTGGTGTACATTTTGTATACGTTTCCTCCCCTACATGCAGACATGCTATCGAGTTAAGTATTGGTGGAATCTCTTCCTTAAATGTGGCGATAGCACTAACAGATAAGTTTCTGCTGCAGGAGCTTTTGACTAATGCTTTGTAGTCTCGTAACAGTACTTCAAAAGTTACTAAGAAATGGTCGGATAAAGCAGGATTATGCGGTTCGACTAATAGTTGCTCAATTTCAATACCAAAAGTCAGAACAAGGTCGAGAGTGTGATTATAGCAGTGGGTTGGTTTATTTACACTCTGACAGAAACCAACAGAATCTAATATAGAGTTAAATGCAACAGTAAGGCTATTTTTATCATCGTCAACATGAATATTAAAGTCACCTACGATAATTACTTTGTCTGTTTTAAGAACCAACGTTGATAAAAACTCAGAGAATTCTGATAAGAATTCTGAATAAGGACCCGGTGCACGGTACACTGTAACAAATAAGATTGGCTGCAAAGTTTTCCAGGTCGGATGCGTAAGACTAAAAACGAGGCTTTCAAAGGAGGTATAATTTAATTTGGGTTTAGTATTGTATTATTATTGTAGTATCATAACTACACTGTAGCTATGCACACATGACAATAAAAGCCTTGAAGCCTTGAGAGGAGGGAGGGTTCAGCCTTCATTAGGGTTTCAAAATACCGGGAATTTTCAAAGATGGAAACTTTACACGGGAATTAACTGGGAATTTTCTAAATTGCAGGTTGGCTCTTCATAGGGAACTTCAATTTATTTGGAGAAAGTATATTTTAGCATAATCTTGACTGAAACAAACAGATGCCATTCAAGTACACTCGAATATCCATGCCATAGCACACTGCTTACTGCATGGCTATTGAGACCACACAAAGGTTCGCAACAGGCTCACAAATGTGAAACCTAAGGCTCTCTGAGCCGGACACAGAGCCATCCTCAACAGGCTGGACAGTGCCACTGAAGAGGAAGACTCAGAGTGTGATGTTGATGAGGAAGAGCCCGTTGACTGAAAGGCTTTAGCAAAAATGCAGAGGATCGCTTGAAGGAAGATTTGCATGTTTAATGGCACTTTGTGGGGATTTTTGGATGGGGGGTGCATTTTTTGTTCATTTTTTAATGAGTGGGGTTGGGGGGGGGGATGAAGTAACAATTTAACTCAACATTCCTGCTTTCGTTCTTCAATGAAAACAAAACAAAAATGTTGAAATGTTTTTTGTTTAATTTTGCATCAAATATTTCCAAACTTCCCCAGCCTGACTTCCCATGGAAACTTTCCGGAAATGTACGGGAAATGTTCCGCCCCTTTGTAACCCTAGCCTTCATTCACATTCCCTCTGAGCAGAACGCACTGTCTGGTGTCACGGCTGCTTCAGGGTGACCTTCTCCACTGACCTTTGTTTGTGTGGTCCAATCAGCGTCACCGATGGCAGTCTGCTGACCACTCAAACACAATACAACCCCCCCTCTTTGCTGCAATGCTGCTATCTGAGTCATTAACTGATGCTCAAGGCAAAACAGGTGCCATTTTAAGGTCGTCGACATGACATGAACATTAGTAAAGCAAAGGGACAGGACATAAATAAAAAGGCTAAATAAAAGAGAAGAAACACATTCATGAAATACAAATCAAACAAGTGCACATCCAAGGTAACAGATAAGGGTATTATTCAAGTTAGTGGACAAATTAAAGTAGTTTAGTAGCAACCAGTTGATAGAATAATGTGTATTGCACGAACAAGATCTTTTTACAGAAGCTGATCATGGCCACGTGAACATTTTTCAAATCTGACCAAATTACATTTTTGAAACATCCCAGCTGACACCTGTATAGAAAATGACAGAACATGTGTTATAAATTATTAGGAAACACAATTAATCAGTCATAGTAGAAAACTCGACATAATTTAACCCAGGGGTGCCAAGCTCAAATACACAGTGGGCCAAAATAAAAAAATGGGTAGAGGTCCGGACTGGTTCAATGTTTATTGCAGAACTTATTGAAATGAACTTATTGCACATATTAAACCTGGAACCAACAAAGCTTAAATTATTGCCTATAAAAACATTAAACAATCAGCTGCATTCATTTCTTATGGCTCTATCTGCAGCTTCTCCAGAGTCTTTTCTTATGAGTACATTTCCCCACAGGCCAACAACTGCTACAAAAAACTATTCCCCTCAAAGAGAAAACCAAACCTGCCCTGTTGTCGTGAGAGACAAAGTGCAGAAGGAAGCATCCATTGAACTCAGTGTGCTGCTCTGAGATGCTAGCTCAGACACTTGGCATCTCTTCTCGGGGGAAAGTTCATCAATGTTTGGGGTCCGGCTCTGAGCGGAGGAGACCCTCAGGATGGAGGGAAGGTGGGAGAGCAATATACCGGCGGGCCAGATCTAATAATAATTAATCTAATAATTAATGTTTTAACCTTCATATAGTTTGTGTTTTCTAATCAGTAACCAACTGGGAAGATTATTCAGAGTAGCTCCATCACTTATGATTCTTCTCCAAAAATGCAAATGTTTGGTAATTGTTTTTAAACCGTTACCTTGTGATAAAGATGAACAGTAGTCTTTTTGGTAGCTTTGTTTTTTTGTATTATTATTTATTAACCTGTTTTTTTTTTCACGACACTGTGTCTCAGGGCATCTTAATATTTAAAAACTATTAATGTGTTATACCAGATTAACGAGAAGAATCTCAGCTAACTGACAATACGAACCATTTGTACAGAAACAAAACACAAGTCTCACAAGAAGCGTTAGCATTAGCCCTTAGCTAAAACGGGCAGATGCTACTTCCGGTGCTAACTAACAAAAACGATCTTTAAAACTTAATATTTTCTGCACAAACTACATATCATCTGAAAGCTGATACTCCACAGATTATTTGGTTATAGGTATCATCACTGTAGGACACAAACTTTAAGATAAGTTTGTGCCCCGATGGAAGGCTGACAGGCAGGTAGGCCATCCAGTTATCTCAGATGATTGGTCGTGCTTTTTACAGCGCCACGGCTTCAACAGATGACTTTATTTTATGTATTTTTTGTCAAAGCACTTCAGATATTCATCGCTATCGGGATGTTAAGAGCATTCCATGGAATATAACAACAAGTGTACCTCGAGCCGGTTTCTCAAACTTACATACCCCACCTTTAACAAGAGATTTCAGTGAAGTTATAATCGTAAAGAAAATATAGAAAGTAACTCAAATAATAAAGGTTTATCCTCTGAGACATTAATTAGTTCAGTTGTTTCAGTACATTTGACATGTTTTTTTTAATTTTTTTGTGGTAAAATGAACTGATGTATCTAATGGTGACGCTCAAGAGATTTAAAGGGGTTCACCAAAATCATAAGGAATCGTTCATTCATGGAAATCAGGCCAATCGTCTTTGGGATGCTGTGTCCGAGCTGAAGGGACTTTTTGGCTTGACAGTGTTTCAAAGAAAAGGTCGAAGTGTCAACCAAGTTATTTCCAACCACCCTACTTTTACTCGCCCATGAATATCAAAACAATATACTGGGATTTCCCTTCATTAATCGAGTCAGAAGCTGAACATACAGGGGTATCTTCTCTTCGATGCTGCTTTAATGTACCATGTCCTAAACACTTGGGTATTCTCTCACACCTTTCTTGCATGTTATGTATTTGTACTGCTATGTTCTTAATGTTTTATGTGAGGGATGGAAAGTAGCTCAAAGCTAAATCCGGCATATTTACACATGGCAAATTTCATGTTTTAAGTGTTCATTAATGCGCAATGTCCCGGCCAGATAAAGAAACACATAAATACATATACAGACATGGTGCATGTGATCAGATGCAGCTGTTCATGTGATCGAACAGTCCGCAGAATGTGGCTCTGCTCGGACGAGGCCCCTCAGAATCGGGCACTTCCTGTTCATCAGGTTATCATGCTCCAATAATCTCCTTTATTGTCACTGCAAACATGCTGTGTGCGGGGGCCGGAGAGGAATTCAACACACACACACAACACAACACACCCACACACACACACACACACACACACACACACAACACACACACGCAACACACACACACACACACACCTTTCTGGAAGGGGTAAGTTGCATTATTATTATTATCCTAAACAACTTGTGTTTACATTTTTTTAAATATTATTTAATTTATAAAATAAAATATATCATTTCTAATTATTTTCTAACTATTATCTATTGAACAATTATAAGTCTGATGGGATGTTGGACATATATGGATGTTTTGGTGTACAAGAGTGTAAGTGTGTGTAAATGGATCTATTTAATTAAGCTATTTTTAATATAAGTATTACTATTATCATTATTGTATTTATTTAAGTTGTTATTATTTGTAAAGTCTGATGGGATGAGAACAAATATGTGTTTAAAGGCAGGTATGGAGCTTTGAATAAGTGTGTGGACGTGAGAATACGACCTTTTATCTGTTGTCTGCCTTTATTTTATTATTTGTCACTGCAAACATGCTGTGTGCAGGGGCCAGGGGGAGGAATTCAACACACACACACACACACACACACACCACACACACACACACACCACACACACACACACACACACACACACACAGGGACCACACACGGGTTGGGTAAAGCTGAGAGAACTGTTTATCCAACAAACTAGCAGCGCTGCAACAACATCGCAATGTGTTGAAGCTAATGTTTCGTTTTTAGAGGTCATTTTCTACTTTATTCGGACCTTTTGAAGGTCATGGTGCTGAAGAACCCTTTAAAGCCATTTCATTCAGATTGATGTCACCATGTCCTGGGTCAAAGGACACAGAAACACACTGCTATATTCCTCCCAGTATGAGAACATAGGATGTAGCTTTGTGGCGCTCAAAGCTTTGAAAATACATATTTAGAAATGTCAAAATATTGAAAACACGACAGTAGTTTTATTATTTTCATGCACGTGTTCATTTCCCTTTAATCAATGCATTGGAGGAAGCTTGAAGGTGTAACTTTTTCTAATTTTTAATGTCTAGTTTTTATTTGTGTTGTTGTAATGTTGCTGATGTAAATAACATTTGAGCATTGCTTAAGGGAAACAGTGTAAGGACATTTTCTCCTTATTATTATAATCACACATTTCCAAATAATAATTGTGGTCTAACGCTCGTCCCTGTTTCCTATTATCTTTATGAGTAAGAGGGAGGAACCAAAACAATGTCAAAGCAAAATAGATTTTTCCACATCAGCTGATTTTCCACATCAACACCAGGTGGCGCTGTTTAACAGAGAATGACTCTAAAGTGGATTTAAAGCTTCACTCCACTGACTTTACACCTGGTGCACCATGGTCGTACCATGGTCGTAGTTAGTAACCCATGGTGTCCTGTTAAAGTAGAGTAAGAAGTAGTGAGGTGTGTGGCGCAGTGGGTTGTGTGTTGGGATCAGGTTCAAACCCCACTGCAGTCAGCATGTCGTCGTTTCCCTGAAGACAGTTCACAGCAGATTGCCCACAGTATTGAGTATGTAAGTCGCTTTGGATAAAAGCGTCTAACAAGTGATGTAAGGAGATCGTATTAACACACACAGTTGTTGTTGTTGTTGTTGTTGTTGTTGTTGTTGTTTATTGCATGTTGAGATGAAATGAGTGTAAAGTAACCATCTCTGTCGGAGAGGCCTCTGGTTTTAAAGGTGGAGGATCCTCTGGAGTCGGCTCATCAGGACACTTTCAGTAAGTCATACATGACCTCGTAGCTTGTGTCTCTTCCTCATGTTTGCACTCATGAACAGTTTCTTGTTTCACACTTATAGATGTTTCAGTATCTCCAACCCTCTCTTCTCTGAACCAGTGAATATGGGAAGTCAAATGTGTGGTTTGAATGTAACTGCCTGTGTGTTCATAGGCCCGTGCTCACTGTACACATGGTGTCAGTGCCGTGTGCACCACAATGTCTTTCTTTCCCATATTCGCATATTTTGAATATCACTCAAAAAATGAAGCTCTGACTTTAATTGATTTGGTCAACAGTTTCCAGGGTATTTTATCAGGTGAGTTGAAAGCAATGTAAAATGTTTTTATATCAACTTAATGTTATTGCTTTCAACTAATCTATCGTCAGTTGAAAAGAATAAATGAAATGAAAGTCAACTTATTCTTATCCAGATGCATTTTGGAGCGTTTTTGGACTTGTTTCAACTTCTCACAACTCCTCCTAAACCCTCTCTTCTCTAACCCGGTAAATATAATAAGTAAAATACATATTTACACAGTTTTAAATGTAACTTCCGGTGTGTTCTTTCGCCACCTATCAGTACATTGCGGTGCACCAGTGTCTTTCTTGATTCCACCACTAGGAGTCGTCAAAATGTGAAGATGTAACATTTATAAAATCAAATGCACAATTAGATTATTATAGATTATTATGAATGAAAATGCTGCACATGGACAGTTGTCCTTTAGACAGAGGTGACCTTTCAGTGAAGCCACACCGACGACAGGGCCATGAACGCAACGCCCGTTTCCTCTCTTTTAAACCCACTTGAATCGTCTGACCAACTCCGCTTCATAAGTTCCGCCGTGTGTCTTCAGCCACTTCTTAAATAGACTTGTCTGAATGGAAATAGCTGCATGGCTCCTGTACAGTGAGACTTGGGGGTGTCAGCGTAGGACGACTGGCTGGTAAAAATAGCCCGACTGCTGCCCGCAGGTGTCGAGCCAAGGAGGCCGGCTGTCTCCAGAAACCTAAAAAGGCCTCGCAAGGCTTCCCGCTTCGGGAACGAAATGACATCCAAACGTCTCGCTTGTTGCTGAATGAATATTTTGTATAAAATCTGAAGGTGAAGTGCGTTTTATTAATCTCGTTAGCAAAGGAAATCAATCCTCGTGCCGACCATAGGAAGCTTGGCTATGTGCTATTTTTAAATTGATTTAAGGACTTCACCAAAACGAGTTATTGTCGTGAGGAAGCAGTATTTCATTTTTCAAAATCCAGCCATTTTACCTTTTATTCTCTCGTGACCTTTCATTTAGAAAGTCACCAATGAGTCCTTGACTGTGATAATGGCAGCGTACCGATAACATAATGAAACATAAGTGCAGGTCACGGATGCACACTCTTCATCTCCGAAGTGCAGAATGAGAAGAACATTTGGGGTAATTGCTATATATAGTCTTAAGTGCGTCCATACATGGGGTGGAAGGGGAGCGGCATTCTTCCAGTGAGAGGGTAATATTTGTGTTGCCATCAGCAAGTGCTTCCCAAGCGGCATCAGGCTGGTCTAACTCCGCTTTGCGCTCTTTTAATCTCTTGGGGTAAGTCTTTTCTTCATATTTGCTGGCTGATTTTATCACAGAAATGTGCAAAGAGTAGCCGGAGAAGTGCTGTCAGAGATAATCTGTCTCCTGTGTGAGGAACAATGTGCTATAACCTCCCAGAGCAGTACTTCCTAACATACCAGGGCATTAGGAGGTGGCTGAGCCTCTGTTCCCTGAACGCATCTGCTTCGATAAACACTTGTGGAAATGCTCTACTGTTGAAATATATGATTATTCCCAAGGGAAACATTATTCCTCTGTACTTTGGATCCGACAGCTTGTTCTCTCATCAGGTTCACATCCATGTCCTGGTTATCAAAGACAGGATTAGGTCTGTGCACGGCTGGCAGTTACTTTATCTTTTACTGTATTTCTCTAATCGCGGGACCGGAGGCTGCGCCAAGCTATTCCTAGCTGCGTGAGGCCGTGAGGGAAACATGTGAAGTGCTGAGCTTTGGTTCATGGCGTCCTGATGCCGGTCTTCTTCTGCGATATCAATGTATTCTTTAAAGACCAGTGTTTAAATAATGGTTACTTATGACTTATGATATAATAAATAATATGTGTATGACCCAAATAAGTATGGTCATTTAATTCCTTTCTTATTTTAAAGTTACTTAACTGTATATAATTGTATCTTTGATTAATCTTTAATCCGTGTAAATCTGTGCTGTCCTTCAATCTCACCCTGTTGCTGTTAAACTACTGATTAATAAAGGTACATCTTAACTTATCTTATCTTATCTTAACTTATCTTATCTTAACTTAACTTATCTTATCTTAACTTATCTTATCTTAACTTATCTTATCTTATTTTATCTTATCGTATCTTATCTTATGCCACGAGAAGCAACACTCTGAATATCGAAGTGCTTTCAGTATCTGCACATGTACTTGTAACATTGTGATTCACAGAGACTTCTTAAAGGGCTGCAGTTTGAATAATGTTAAATATACTTGTTACTGTCATGGCTAACATGTTTAACCCTAACCCTTCCTCCCCCCCCCCCCCCCCCCCCTCTGGTGCTCATGGCCAGATCTCCTTGAAGTTTGTTCCCGTCATGGCCTCCAAAGTCACGTCTTGGTTTAAGAAGAAGGGGAAGGCTGTGAGCCAAGTGAACACTGACTATGCGTATCACCACTCTTCGTGTGTGTGCGCCAAGCAGCAGACAGCAGTGAGGTACGGAGCGCTCCCTGCTGCGTCCGCGCGCCACGCGCTCACGCTGCTTCGAGGCACAGATATAACGGAGCCGCTGCTGACAGCTGCTCTTCATATCCATGCTGTCCATGTGTCCGCTTCACAACTTGGCTTTCCATTTGGCTTCACACACGTTTAAAGCTGTGAAATGATGACTGCAACAGTGCAAAAAAAGTATTGGGACTAGAGCTGCAGATTATGGATATTATATTGATACCGTGATACAGGCCCGGTTCTACGGGGGTGCATAAGGGTGCATTGCACCCTCAGTTGAGTCGTTATGCACCCTCATTTGAAAAATGAAAAGTGAAAAAATAAAATAAAAAAAATATTACATATATAATAATAATAATAGTAGTAATAATAATAATAAGAATATTAAGAAGAAGAATTTAGTTGAAATAAAATAAATTGGAATTGTGGTTAAATAACATTGCTGCATTTATTTGGTTAATTTAAAGGGTAAGTAACGTTATTATGTCAGGTGTGTGTGACCTGTGCCGCTGCGCGTTCGTCATCTGCAAGGTTCTTACAAAGCTATCAGTGTCAGTGATGATGGACATCAGAAAATGGTTAAAACAACCAGCCCTTATCGTCAGCAGTAACACTGCATCTACTGCAGGTAATAACAGTTCAGATCATGGGGACATTACGTTACCCGCGGCCACTGTCGTGGACAATAACGCCCGACTCGCCGGCTTTGCCCGCCTCGCCCACGGAGGCGGAGCAGCCGCAGCGGTCTTCGTTGCCCCAAACACCGCCACCCCTCAGCGGCCCGCATGTGCCAGAGGACCTCGGCAAAACAGAGCCTGCCCAGGTATATTTAAAAAAGTGCCCAACTCGCCTGAAGGCTACTCATTTTGCAGCTCATGGTTTCAAAACAGAGATTGGCTGGAATATTCATGTAAAAAAAAGATGCCATCTTTTGCAATGCATGCAGACATTTCGGTTCAAGTAAGTCAGATGCCTTCACCACAACTGGCTACAACAACTGGCGCCATGCTCTTATAGGCTATGTGATAAGGGACTGGGAAGGCATGAATCAAGAAAAGAGCACATAGATCCATATATCTCTTCATTTTGCTCTCAAAGTGCACCAGATTGATGCTTTTAACTTCAATATTTTAAAGAAAATCTTCCCGGGGGAGCATGCCCCCGGACCCCCCTACAGGAGGTGAGGACCCTCCTAGAGGAGATGAGGACCACTATGGTGTTAGGTCCACTCCCCACTTATAAAAATAGCACTTTACCACTGCACCCTCTCTAATCTCAGCTGCACCCTGAGTCATTTTGTTCTGGAACCGGGCCTGCCGTGATATGAGACTAGATTAGGATTTCGTGAGGTTGTCTTTTCCTGGTTGTACTTTCCGAGTTACCAGACTCTCCGGCAGTCCTATTATCTGTCTTTTCCCGCGTCTTCATTAAATACACATTACTCATGATGGTTAGAAAATTCTCATAGTGTAAATATGTTGTAAAAGCATCAACGGGGAACCCTATCACAACGGCACTATATTGAAATCAAGGTATTTCCTTTTAAAAATCGTTGTATTCAAACGTACTCCTAAATATCAGCGAGCAAAGCCAACATCAAAACTATTTGGACTCATTTTTAGGCTTTATCTTTTGGTGATTTTATATCCCCAGAGACTTGTTTGCACACTTCCTATTTGTAGGCACTAAAGCAATAAGGTGCTTTTTTAATTTGTTTTCTTTCTAATTGGATGGCTTCATTGGGTTTTGGTTTGAAAAGCAGACATAGCTACCCGGCTGGAAACCAAAGCAGCTACTTTGTGGTGACGTGCCATTAGCTGCCAAGATGGAAGCTTTAATTCGTTGCAAATCTTAAACACTTTTAAAACAGACTTTGAGGTACTCCGTACGATGAGAGATAAGCCGTTACCATCACCTCCCACTGCCGGCTGGAGTCATCGGTGTGTTAGATTTAGATTAGATTACTTTATTGTCATTACAAAAATGCAAGCACAGTGTAACGAAATGTAAGGATGGTCTAACCAGATTGCAAAACAGTCAGTTACACAATTATCAGAAGTATGTACCAAAATAAATGATACAAAAATAAAGGTAAATAGATGGGAAATGTATAAATAGGAATAAATACACAGAAAATAATAAATAAATACAGTGATGTTGAGTTGGGCAAGATGAGAGACCACACACATCGTATGACTCAAACTCAAGACATAGTGTCAATAGTTCAGAGAGAGACTGCATTGTGTGCTGAACAAGGATTGTTGGGAGCGATTGACCCAATATCCCAAATGAGATATTTGGTTTTTACAGACTCAAAGTCCTGCAACACGTTCTGCGCTGAGACCATTGCCTGATATACGGAACATCTCGCCTCGGATTTAGGGTTAGCCAATTTCTGCACGAAAAATCCGCTTTTCATCAACGTTAATACCGTACTTTTCGGACTATAAGCCGCGACTTTTTTCCCCATTTTTGTTGTACAGCTAACGGCCACTAGGGAACCTCCTAAATCTATGGGTTTTACAGGTAAAATTAACCACCTTTAACGCTATGGGCTCTATGACCGGTCCGCGCCCGCCACCTCTAAGCGGCGGGCTCCAGCAGGAAAAGCTGGAGGCCGGGAAAGAGCGAGACAGGTAGCGCGCCAAAGTAAAAGTGGAACCGAGAGACAGAACGAGAGCAAGTCAGACGGACAATGTAGCTGCTGCAGCTTATATGCAGGTGCGCTTTATAGTCCGAAAAGTACGGTACTTCCTTGTGTGGTGTTCAGTTGGAACACATGCATCCATAAGCATATAACGTTGATTAGGTAGAAACCAGAAAGCTAACTGAGAGAGAGTTCAATGTACTCGACGCACAGCTTCCAGAACAAGCGCTGCGTCCAAAACTCAACACGTGAAAACGCTAGAAGACAATAACGTTCGCTGTGTGTTGGCATTCCCGGTCCATGTCCATGTCTGGTGTCGTTACTCATAATGGACGGGTTTATTCTACTTGCTTCTTGAAACGCTTCATGCTTCATGGCTTTTCATCCAGCTCTGCTATTCCACATGTCACACGCTGATGCTCGAAGGCTGCTTGTTTTGTCACTTGGCTTCATCTGCACCTCAAGCGTAGTTCATCAGACGTTTTAGTACAACGTTCTCCCCTTTCTTCTGTCTGCACCCCCTCCCAATAGCCTGACCTCCATCTGATGCCAGCGGTCAGATCTCTAGATGCTGTGGACCAAGTTTCGTTTGCACTTGTTCATTAAGAAAACGAGTGTGAATGGTTCATTTTACACACAATGTCAATTTGATCGACTTAAGATGAGGTTTTTGTCCCTGATTATCACTCCGGTTCTCTCCCAGACCGTCGCCACTATCGATCTTATCTCAATACATTGAGCTGTGCTCCTTTTAAATGGCAGCGTACAGTATATCAGTGTATCCGCTGTGTTAACGGGGAATTCATTAAGATATGCATAACTTTCAGGTTGCTATCCTGAGCAGATGTTGAGGTTTTGTTTGAGTTTGCCTTTCCTTTAAGTCTTTGCACTTTCGAAAGATAACAGTCGTATAATAATGGCTCTTACAGGATACTAGGTCAAACAGATATTTGACGATGTAACGGAGAGACCATGATCTCCTAATGGGTTCAAGAGGCGGAGAATCACAAGTTAGGTGTAGAAATTAAAATGGACTGGCCCCATATTCCGTCTACCTTTTTATGACAGACATTTCAATGATATATAACAGACACGGAGGCCCTCGTGTGCTAACATTGTACTACTTAACATTCCCTAAAATACAAGAACACCTCAGGTCGGTCTTCAAAGATTTTAGCGCAGTAACCTGCTTCTGCAAAACATTAAAGTTTTGTATCATAAACGGTTGAATGTTGTTTGAATGGCTGATATATAACCGTGTGCATATCTGTCTATCTTTACAAAAGACAATTCAATAATATATAACAGACACGGAGGCCCTCGTGTGCTCAAATGGTGCTACTGAACTCAAGAACACCTCGGGTCGATCTTAACCCGCTTCTGCAAAACTAAAACCTGAACGTTTTTGATCATAATTACGGTTGAATGTTTGTTGAACGGCTGAAATATATAACCGTGTATTTCCTCCCAACAGGCAATCCAGCTGTATCTCGGAGAGCCAGGCCACCGCGGCCATGGAAGAACAAGGCTACACCATCCCTGCGTTTAGGCAGAGGTGAGTTCCTATTGGCCGTCATAACGTCAGCAGAGACGGCAAGAGTATCACATCCTTCACTCAAGTAGAAGTTTAAAAAATACTCTGGTAGAAGTAGAAGTACTGACTAAACTTCTTTACTCAAGTCAAAGTAAAGAGGATTTGAAGTGTCCTTCAGTAAAAAAAGTAGCCATAACTAGTGAGAAGTAGAAAGTACAGGTATTTGGGTTCAACATGTAAGAAGTAGAAAGTACATGTATTTGAGTTCAACATGTAAGAAGTAGAAAGTACAGGTATTTGAGTTCAACATGGAAGAAGTAGAAAGTACAGGTATTTGAGTTCAAAATGTGAGAAGTAGAAAGTACAGGTATTTGTGTTCAACATGTAAGAAGTAGAAAGTACAGGTATTTGTGTTCAAAGTGTGAGAAGTAGAAAGTTACAGGTATTTGGTTTCAACATGTAGAAAGTTTACAGGTATTTGGGTTCAACATTGAGAAGTAGAAAGTAACATGTATTTTGAGTTCAACATGTAAGAAGTAGAGAAAGTACAGTATTTGAGTCAACATGGAAGAAGTAGAAAGTTTTTAACCAAAAAGGGGTATTTGAGTTCAACATGTAAGAAGTAGAAAGCTACAGGGGTATTTGGGTTCAAACATGTAAGAAGTAGAAAGTACAGGTATTTGGGTTCAACATGGAAGAAGTAGAAAGTACAGGTATTTGAGTTCAACATGTAAGAAGTAGAAAGTACAGGTATTTGTGTTCAACATGTAAGAAGTAGAAAGTACAGGTATTTGAGTTCAAAGTGTAAGAAGTAGAAAGTACAGGTATTTGAGTTCAACATGTAAGAAGTAAAAAGTACAGGTATTTGAGTTCAACATGTGAGAAGTAGAAAGTACAGGTATTTG